>JAWZYV010015625.1:0-13334 GCA_038373885.1 Cheiracanthium punctorium | reverse complement strand
CGAATCGCCCGGGCCGTTTTCAGCGGTCCAGTCCGGCCCTGGAGGCAAACTCCCATCTCCACACAGAATCAGTTGATCCAACTTGCACAGCAAAAAGAAAAGCCACCGCTTTTATATATCAACAGTGATGTCATCAAAGAAACTTCTAGAACAATCCAAGTTTAGTTGCACACTTGCTGCATGCCCAATAGGTATGTAGGAAAGACATCTGATAGTTCATTTTCATGTGAAGTAGGCACTTAAACACCAGCACACAAGCCTGTCACATCAAATATATTTCAAGCCAAGATGGCTGCCAAAACAAAATGTCAGAATGTGTACAATTTTCTGCATAGATTGAATGCTAATTGAAGTTAAAATTATTTCAGGTATTATCAAAACTTATTAACATTAACGAAACTTTATTACTTTTAATTACAAAACTTCAGACTTTATTTATTTAGAAGAAAAACTGTTTACTTGTTAAATTGAACTATGTACAGGCGGATATTAGACATATATGAAGGGGTAACATGATGAGGCTGGGAAGCACATTAGCTGTACTTCCAACAGGTATCAATATCTGTTCTCGACATTTTTATGGGTAACATATCAGAATCAGAATGCACTTTTTCTGGTGATCTTTTAGATGGAACTAAGAAACAGAAATACTCGTTTCATTAATTGCGCTGGATGAAAGCGTTGATAATGCGTTTCCAAATTAATAGACGCATTACACTCCAAAGCAACAGACTTTTACTCGAGCAGACATATATTTACCATTCTGTGCATGTTGTGTGTGGTGTGGTTCTTTTTTCAGGAACGTTGGGATATCGGAAGAGCACAGACAGTCAGACGCCTTTTCATGATAAATTACTTTGAATAATTGTTTCTCGTCCGGAACCCCTCCCTTTCCTCAGTGTGATTGTTCTGCAGCGGATCTCTTAGTTCTACGACACATGTCATCGACTTGGACATGGTCTGTGCAAGCAATTCTGTGTCTGCGAGGTGGGGTGGGGTGGGGGTAATGGATCTCCACATATGGGTTTTCTATAGATAAGAAATTGTACTAGGGAAAAAAGGAATTTTTCGGAAGCCATAAACGTGTATTTCTTGGGCAATAATCACTTAAAGTAAGTCGTTTTCGTTTCTCCTTTCCAGTCCTTTTCCTCATCCGTGATTGTTCTGCAGGAGAATTCTTTGTTCTGCGCCCTAGGTTGACCTTATGGGAAATCCGGCCCTTCCCGAGCACTGCCAGATCGTCCCTAAGACAAAGAAAACTTGGCAAAAAATAAGGAGGAGGGAGGCCAAAAAGGTATTGTGCCCTGGGCGCCAATTTTGGTTTCTACGCCACTGACTTATCACTGGTCATAGACAGATAACTTTTCGACTCTTCTGTAACAAGAACCCCACCACAGAATGTAACACAGGTCAAGGAGGGCTCCAGACTGAATTCTCGAAGGGGGCCTGTGATGAAGATCACATATCTAATTTAATAATCATTTACTTTGGCTTTCTTTAATGAAATCTATCCAAAATTCAAGAATTCTAAATCACTTCTGTTCTCATTTTTCTGCCATTTCGGCTTTTAAATCTGTATATTTACTTTTCCCTGTATGCACTATTCTTTTTGTTCTTCGTCTCTTCAGACCGGTGTGCTAAAAATAGATTATATTACGTCCGTTTGCAAAATCAACGTATTTTCGATTTCCCTTCCTTTGGCTTGGAGTTGGCGTTTTTTATTTCTTGTAGCCATGCCTTGTCTTTAAAACTATTTACTCCTGATTACGTCATTTTTTATTTTATTGGATTAACTTTTAGGGTTGCTGTGGAATTGGCGTTATTGATATCAGCCAAGTGTTTGTTCTCGCCAATGTGTAATTCTGTGCTGGCGTAATTTTTAAATCATTCCACCTTAATTTCACTGTCCATATAGGACGTCATTTTATTTTCGCTGAGCCACCACCGCCCGTTATAATAATGTTTCAATAGTATATGTTTAATAAAATAGTTTCAAGTATTTAACGTCTGTTTACGCTTTAAGCAATTGCTAGGGGGTGATGTAATTCAATAATTCACACAAACTCAATTAGAACTCTTAATATTCGCGTTGCAGCATTTTATTTACATGCTTCCGCCAAAGCGGCTATCCACACTCTGCACATATATACAAGTAAACAAAAAATGAAAAGAACAGCAGTGCCATCTCTTGGCATTGATCCAAATCGTAACACACTGGGGTAATCCGTAACACACTGGGGCCCCATGACTATGTCATCACAACAATGCAATCACAATTGAAATTAAAATATTAAAACAACATGCAATATCAAAAAATTCAAAATATAATAAAAAATACAAAATACAAACTCTTGTTTAGTATATGAAAAACAAATAAATAATTCAGTTTTCATCCATAGGTAGTTTGACCAGTTTATGGATTGGTCTCTTAAGTTCACCTGTAGCAGACTTTAATTTTACTGATCTTACCTTACCATCAGTACCTGTAAAAGTGTCTAAAACTCTCGCTATTTTCCACTTAAGTGGTGGCAAATTATCATCTTTGATTAATACTACATCGTTGACACACAAATTAGGCATTGGAATTTTCCATTTGTTGCGTACCTGCAACTGAGTCAGATAGTCCGTGGACCACGATTTCCAGAACGATTGTGCGATTTGATTCACTAATTTTGAAAATTCACAACGAAATCGAGCACAGGTAACACATTTCCTCACTTCATTACGGATAACAAATCTTGCTCCTACAATCCAATAAGTTTGTTTCGTAGCACTGTTCATTAACTGTACCCCTCCGTGTAAGTATTTTAGATGATAAAATTTAATTAGTAATCTTGTAACTGGATGATTTTTTGGTAGAATGAGAGGGAATTTCACAGTGTCTGTCAAGTTGGCATTTCTCAGTCGACCACCAACTCTAAGCAAGCCACACTTGTCCATGAAGGGATTTAATGAAATTAAAGTGCTATTTTTTAACACTTTTCCATTTTCTAAAGCAGATATCTCATTCACAAAATTAGTTCTTTGCACTTGCTTAATGATAATGTCATGCGATCTTCTTATCTCTGTTGAAAGTAAAAATGGAGATGAAATTTTGTTCCCCCTAGCATTACCAATGAATCTTAAGCACCATGCAACAACTCTTTGCAATTTACTCCAAACTGAAAACTTATTCCAAAGTTGCTCAACAAGCTCTATGTTAACTGCAAAACTTTTGACAGGGTTCAATCTTTGCTCTCTTAAAATATCTGCATTTTCTAACTCTACAGATGCTTTTACTATCTGCTTAGGCCAACACTCATTATTCATTTGAAGCCACACTGGCCCTAACCACCACTTTTCATTAAGAACCAAATTCTCAGCCGCAACTCCTCTTGTCAACAAATCAGCCGGATTATCGTCAGATGGACAGTAATACCAATCACTCGGACTCGACTTTTCCTGAATCTCCACAACTCTACCAACAAACTGTTTCCATCTCTTCGCACATCCTTTAACCCAATACAACGCAATTGTAGAATCGCTCCAATACACTACTCTTTCAATTTTATTCTTAAAAACATTCTTAATATAATTTCCAACTCTCGCACCTACTACAAGACCCATCAACTCTAATCGTGGCAAAGTCAATTTCTTTAACGGCGCAACTCTACTTTTTGACATAATAAATGACACTCTATAATTTCCACTGTTATCACAATATCTAAAATAAACAACTGCTCCATAAGCACTTAGTGAAGAGTCGCAAAACACATGTGCTTCCAATTTCTCATTTTTACAATCCAGCAAACAATATCTCGGAATGGTTACGTCACGCAATTTCTCAGTTTCCTTACACCACGTAAACCATTTTTCTCGCAAATCATCTGGTAACTCTTCGTCCCAATCACAGCCAGTTTCTCAAATTTCCTGTAACAACAACTTAATGCGAACGACAAATGGTGAAATCAAGCCAATTGGATCGAAAATCCGTGCTGCTGTTTGTAAAACACACCGTTTAGTGTTGCGCAATGTTTCCCAGGAGTCCAATAAACTTCTAACTTCCAGCGACAGCTCATCCTTTTCTGGACACCAATTCAATCCTAAAACCTTCAACTGCTGAACACCCTCCCTTTCTCTGACATTAAGTCCATTCTCTATCCAAAGTTTCTCTAACTCTATACTGTTAGATCTTAATTTTCTCAAATTAAATCCACCGCTCTTTAATATTGTTACAGCATCTGACGACAACTGAAATGACTCACTTACATTACTGCCACCAAAATACAAATCATCCACATATAGTGCAGTATTTAACATTTCGAATGACTTAGGGTTGCTTTCTTCGAATTTTTTGATATGATATTTTATAGTGGCACTCAAAATAAAAGACGAACTTTTACAGCCAAATGGTAACCTTCTCATTCTCATCATTTTATAATCTTTATCAGGATTATCTGAATACCAAAGAAATTTTAAGAACTTTCTATCTGCTTCTGAAATTCCTATCATTAAAAATGCTTTCTCTATGTCAGCATTAAATGCCACTTTATTTTTGCGAAAATTTAGAATAACATCAAGAATATTGGGATTTAAATTGGGGCCGGTTTCAAGACAATCATTCAAAGACAAATTGTCTTTAGATTTACAGCTACAGTTAAACACTATCCGAACTTTTGTTGTTTCTTTGTCTTCTCTAACAACTGCTCTGTGTGGCATAAAATATTCCTTTTGATCCCTTTCACATTCTTCAATAATCCCATTTTTCAATTGATCATTTATTATTTCTTTGTATTCATCAGCGACCCAATTATTTTTTGAGAAACCCTTTTCTAACTCATCGAATCTTTTTTTCGCTAAAGAGAAATTACTCGCCAATTCATCATTACTAAATTTCCACAATAAGTCAGTTTCATATCTCCCATTTACAAATTTTAAATTTCTTTCAAATGTTCTACCAAGGCTTTATCCACTGTATTTAATTCTTCATTTCCCTTAATTCCTAAAGTCTCTAGATCCCATAAAACTTGAACATCTGATGTAGCTACACAAAAATTAGCTGAAACTGAATTTTTAATATTACATTTATAATTCTCTTGACTTCCTTGTAACGCATAACCGAAAATTGTTGGCACGCACGTAATCGTTTCATTTATCCTTTTTAAAGAATCTATCTGTATAATCTGCCAGAACACATCTGACCCTAAAAGAATTTGAATATTTACATCGCTTTCACAACAATCCGTTAAAACTAAACCGCGCGAATTCATTATATTTTGTACCTCTACATTCGGAAACGGAATTTCTGCACCGGTAATAGTGTCAGATACTAGCATTTCAACTTTAATAAACTGGTTAGGATTATACCTACTAGTTAATTTTAATTCTACAACTGGGTATATTTTCTCAATAGGTGTCACTGAACCAAAAGAAAAAACAGACAATTTTTCCTCTCTGATTGGTTTTAATTTTAAACAATCTGATAGAGATTTTGTGCACCAGCTTCTTTCCGAACCGTTATCACATAGAATACGGACTAGCTTATTTATTTTACTCTTATTATCAAGACCGCTAGCATAAGAACTGCACGTTAGCAATAGAACAGCTGGCATTTGTGGCCTTGACACTGAAGAATGACACTGAGTAGCCATAACATTCTCTTTAGGAACGGTTTTGTTATCTCTCTTAAAATGAATCATTTGATTATGCGGTTTTGAACAGAAACAATTTTTTGATCTGCATTTCTTAATATTGCAATCCCTAGAAAAGCACTTGAAACATAGGTTATTTTGCTTTAAAAACGAAACTCGATCATTTACAGATAGTTTTTTGAAATCGGGACACGAACTCAAATTATGATTTTCTTCTGATTTGCATAAAATGCATTTATGGCTTTCTACACCAGAAAAATAAACATTAGAAACACTTTTCGAGTTATAATTTCGATATTTACTTTCATAATTACCCTCACTTTTCTTAGTAACCTGAAATGTTTTCGCAAATGAAGAATCCGATTTTTGTTTTCCCTTTGAAGTTAGATATATATCACATTCTCGACCTAATTTCTGCGGTTCGAACCACGATTCTCCCTGTTTCACTGCGATATGAGTTTTTAAATCACGATCAAGTTCAGTAAATATTTTATCCGATACAATAAGCTCACAAATTGATTTAAATGTATTCACATTTCTCAATTGACAATAGTATTCAAAATTGGCACTTAATCTAGAAGCAAATTGTACGAAATTTTCGGAGGGCAATTTTTGAGCAGACCGAAAAGAATCCAAACATTCTTGAGGTGTTGGTTGAAACTCCCTTAAAATAATTCCCTTAAGTTTATCGTAATTATTAATGTCTTCCTCCTTTACATAAACCATTAAATTAGTAACCTTTTCTCCCAAAATATTTAACAAAATCTCCGCTTTTAAATCTTCAGGAACTTTTTTCGTTCTGAACGCTTTTTCAATAGACTGAAAGAAAAGATTAAATGATTCAGCTTTAGTTGGTACCCCAACAGATAATGTTTTTACACTTTTTATTAAATTCTCAATGTTTGAATTCGAAGAATCTGTTTCAGAATTTTGAATTTGGGAATTTTCCTTTTTAGCATTTACTAGATCTAATTCAGCCTGTATCCGTGATAATTTTAATTTTTCTAGCTCTAGTTTAATTTCATCTTCAGATCTTCCTCGCTGAGATTCTAAATTTTTATCCTCTAGAATATTCTCAATTACACTTTGCACAAATTCAGAATCCTGTTTATAGATATCTGAATTTTCGATTAAATTTTTCAAATCAATTACTTTAGCACCACTAGGAATAGTTAATCCTATCTCTTCTGCGACGAGTTTAAGTTCGTCTTTTTTTAATGATTTAATATTACTCATTTTATCACATGAAAGCAAACCTAAGTAACTAACTCAACAATAAACACACAAAACAGCCACTGAAAAGTTCACTTTAAATCTAACACAAAACACTAACAATTTTTGTTCTCAAATTCGCACAAATTACACCATAACACTAAGCTGCTCTACGAAACTACGCACTAGCAAAACCATAATTCTGCAATCAAACAATTCTTCAGAACAAAGGAAACCAAAATTAACACTCACCGCCCTCACTTGCAATCCTTTTTATACACAATGAAGCGAAACCCCTTATCCTGACACCAAGATGTTTACGCTTTAAGCAATTGCTAGCGGGTGATGTAATTCAATAATTCACACAAACTCAATTAAAACTCTTAATATTCGCGTTGCAGCATTTTATTTACATGCTTCCGCCAAAGCGGCTATCCACACTCTGCACATATATACAAGTAAACAAAAAATGAAAAGAACAGCAGTGCCATCTCTTGGCATTGATCCAAATCGTAACACACTGGGGTAATCCGTAACAACGTCTTTTATTTTATTGCAACTATGAGTGTATTCGAACCTGGATTATCATGTATCACAACGCAGCCTTTAAATTTAAATCAGCCCAACCAAATAACCTTCTTTACAGGGCCATTAAAAGATTTACATAAGTCTATACATTGTTCAAAATGCAAAATGAACGTGTGAAATCGTGAAGTACACAAATCTAAAAGTTGTAAAACAAAATTTCGAAGTGGGCCCCATGGTCCCCTCGCTGGTGTCGCCCTTGATACAGATGTAAGCATGACATACCCACAAACATTCTGAATTATTCATTCTACCTATACATATAATAAAAGAGTCTAAACATAAATTATTTTTATCAGCATTTTTCACTCTGGAGTAAGACGAGGGAAAAAAAAAAAACTACCAAAAAATTTTTGTGCGAAGGAAAATTTATTCTTTGAGAACGCTCCTGACCCATTTTGCATTTTCCAGTCTTTTCTAGACTTTCTTGATCTATTCCCCATTTTTCTGGCATTTTCCTGACTTTCTTGATCGGTAGACACCCTGAATAAATTCTCCCCTTCCAAAATTCCAATTACGATTGTTTTATTCTGAAAAGTTTAAACTATCTCTTGCCCCCCCCCCTCCTCCCTCCCTCATCCAAACATGAAATTTTATTTTAAGTAGCAAATGGGGTTAATAAAATGTTGAAAGTCACACAAGGTTTGCAATTTTTGATAATGGATTGCTAAATGTGGTGCCAAAATGTGACAATTTATTATAAATATATTTCGAGTATAGTTAGAAAACGCCTGGCATATATTGTAAAACAGTTTTATTAGGCGATTTTAATATAGATTTCTATTCCGAAAAAGTGTTTTGTGAAATAAGAAGGAAAACACGGTACACTCATGGATGCCCATTCCAAACAGTATTTAAAATGTCTTTGCGGCATAGTTGGAATATGCCTATAGGACGAATATGCCTGGTGAAGATTGTAAAACAGTTTAAGTAGGCGATTTTAAGATAGATTCCGATTCCAAAGATGTGTTTTATGGTACAAGAAAGAGTTGATTCCTATTTTAATGCCCCCACTCTCGCCAACCTAAAAAATCCATGTACTTTGGCGAGCTTTGCAGTCATGAATCTCTGGGAGTTATGCACAAGTTTCAACAGTACTTAGGTATTACCCTGGCGGTCTACCAAAGCAAGCAATTTTTCACCAAGATAAATGCCAGGCACATGAAATTGTTGATGGTTTGGAATATGATTGGCAACAGTTTGCCAGCAAATTTGACGAAAGAGTAGTTTGGCGGAAGTGACCGCCAGGATAATACGTAAGTACCGTTTCAACGCTCTCAAAAGAACTAGATGAAAACTAAAGTAAACAAATTAGCGATAAACCTACCAGTTAAGGAATTTGAAGACACTTAATTATTAAAACTACATTAAGTGGCAATCCAAAATAAAATAAAAATGTAACAACATGCTGTACTTACATGTTGTTCCAAATCGCCATTTTAATTCTAAATTACGATTGCCATATAAATGCAAAAAATCGTCATGGTAACTGCATATGTTCAATGATCGCCAGGTAATAATACTGTTACCAGGTGCAGGTTGCCAAGTATGAAACATTGCCAAATTGTGAAGATTGGTAAACATGTTTACGATGGCATGATGTTCTCAAGTAACCCTTATAAGGAGTTGAGGTGTAAGTTGTGTTTTTGTTTCATGATGTCATTAGAAATTATGTGATTGGTCAAAGAAATTAACAGGGAACACAGTTAAGTTTGAAGGAATTATGTAATTGGTTGAAAGAATTTATCTGTAACCGAACCTGAAATGAACCGTTGAACATGCTTGTTTGTTCTGATTCATTGGTGGAAAAGTGCACAGTTATTTAATATGGTTTTTAATAAGTGAAATTTCATTTTTTTAATATTAAATAAGGATAAGTTGTTTAAAACTGGAATTTGCTTTATGTTAAGATGCGTTGTATGAATTAAGTTTTTGTTGTATATTAAAATTTGAAAGTGTTTGTTAGGCAGAATATTAAACATATCCGCGGTAGGCTTAAATTCTGCTTATTTGGGTGCTTTTTGATGCATCAAGGCCATTAAGTAAGGAATTAAATAGAAGATTTGAGGTATGTGTTTTTGTTTATTTAAATATTCATTGTATGATTTACTGTATTGGTTTGCGGTTGAGATTTAATACTGTTTTCTTTTGTAGCATATTTATGTAAAGGTTATCGTATGCTGTGTTATTTTAATTTTATGTGAATTGCTGAATAATGATTTGTGATGAAAAACGGAGGTTTTTAGTGTTTTAAGAAAGATGGATAATTTTATTCGAAATAAATCGGTTTACTTACATGGATTTGCAGAAAACAGGTACAATACTTCGGTTTAATATGAATTAATGTATAAGGATTTTGGGGTTGTTTGTGGTGAGTTTTGATTTTATTATGTTTTTAGTAATGTAAATTTTGTTTGTTTTGAAAATATTAAAATCGAATGAATCTTTTGAGGGGGGAGATAGTCAGTTTATTTGAGTGTTTTTTGATTAATTTTAAACTGTGAATTTAACATTTTAAGGGAAATTTTGTTGTATATTTTTCTGCAGAAACATATTTTAGTATTTTGCCTCTTTTGAACGTTTTGTATTATATATTTTTTAACGTACCCCATAGCCCCGAGGTAGTGCTTTGTTCATGTTCATTTTGTTTGTAATTGCATTTAAGTATGTGTACAAATGTTTGAATAAGCTGTTTAGATAAGTGCATTGTAGTTTTTGGGTTTATTTTTTCATATATAACTATGTATGTTTATGTTATGTTTGGCAAGAAAGCAAAGTTGCCAAGGTTAGATGTTGGCGACAAAAAAAAGTCGCCAACTCAACCTGCCCCCGTTTACGGTATTATTCCCGATTGCCATCTTGGTGAGAGTCGAGGTGTTCAAGTAGGAATCAACCCAAGAAAGACAAACACACTACACTCATGGATTATGATGCACATTCCAAACAATATTCAAAACGATGAAGTATGTAATATACTTGGTGAAGATTGTAAAATAGTTTTAGTAGACGAATTTACGATAGATTTCGATTCCAAAGATGGGTTTTACGAAACAAGAAAGAAAAATAGCACAGTCATGAATAATGATACACTTTCCAACTTAATAGAATAAGGAAGAAAAATAAGGACGACTCATAAATTATCATACGATTTTAATATATAGCACTATAGTGCGTATTTAAAATCTGAAAGTGTTTCAGATTTTCATCCTTTTTTATTTTATTTTTTTGGACAAAATTTTTTATGGAATGACTATCAATGAGTCTCAAGGCCAAACTATGCCTGTTTGTGGCTTAGATTTCAGCACACCATGTTTTTCACACGGAGAATTATACGTGGCATGCTCTCAAGTGGTCAAACCATCCAGTTTATTTGTATTGGCTAAAGATGGTATAACAAAAAATATTGTTCACTCTATTCCGTTAAGGGATTGATATTATTTTTTAGTATAATTATTGTAATTAGCGATATATATAAATTTAAAGAATAAATTACAATGAATTAAAAATATAAGTGTTTGGTATTGTTATTTTTATATTCCAGCATCGTTCACAGCGCTCCATGCCTCTTCCACTCATATACCATGTCCTCACACACTTACAATAAGTTAGTCATTTCTTTCTACTAAAATAATCCTAGGAATAATTTATATGGCAAAACAACGTTTGCCGGGTCAACTAGTATATATTTATTTATTTATTTGCTATTGTGGTGGACTCACAGTTGCCACGCTTTCGTTTGCTTTATTTTTCGGCAATTGAAAGCTGAGCAGATAGTTACCTTTTGTCTAGTTGGATAACATCTGGATCTAGTGCACCAGAGTTCTCTGGTTTGATCCCAGTTTTCACCACATGCTTCTCCTATGCTGCTCAAAGATTTGTGAATTAAAAATAAAGCTATTTTTTTTTAAACAGAAATATTGCACGTTTTTTTTTTTTTTTTTTTACTAAGTGTTTTAAATTAATGTGTATGCATAAAGTATATATTTTAGCCTCCCTTCAAGCTTATAGAAATCTCAAGTAAGTAGACTGCTTGATTGTAAAGAAGTTTACAAGATATTAAAAATGTCTCTTGAACTTGTTTTACGAAAAAGGAAAAAAAATATTCTTGTGCTGCTTTTTTTAAGTGATATTTTCTATGTCAAAAGAAAAATGTACAATTTGTATATGTTTAATAAAAGATTTTTTATGACAAATAAAAGGATTATTTATTTACAAGTTATTACAAGCATTTCTTTCTTTCTGCTTTTTTTTTAATTCTCTCTCTCTTAAAACGGAAACAGTGTATTAAGAGAATTGTTTATAAACATCAATACTTTTTATTGTTCGGATATGAATTAAAAAAAAAAAAAGAATTAACATTCAAATATTTTTTCCTCATAAAAATTACTCAAACTTTCAGAGACTAGTTTTACTCCAAATGAAATCATCAAATTTCTGTTATTTTCCAAAGTTGAAAATAATGTAGTAATTTTATACCTAGTTAAATAATTTGTTATATAGAAAACTTCAGTGCTTTTTTTTTATGGTGTTAGTAAGAGGTTTTAAACATTGGGTACTTCTAAGTTTGATTGATGATAACTTTTATCTATTAGTTTAAGACCTAAATGTTTATTATGGTATTTAAAATGCCGAATTAGACCAGGGGTATAGATCCAGAAAAAAATATAGGGGTGTGCACATATTTTTGTCTGCTTCCTCTTATACAATTGAACTTGTATAAAAACCACTCTTTTATAGTTTAAATTTAATTGTGGGCAGTGGACATAGCCCCATTTGGATCCACCAGTGGCGTAGCCAGAAATTTTTCATGGGGGGATTATGATTACTGCAACTCATATATGTGTATACGTGTGTGATAAGGGAGTGAAGAATATACATTTTGTATGGCAAAAAATTCCTCATGGGGGGGTTATGACCCCCCTATCCCCCCCCTGGCTACGCCACTGGGATCCACCAATGGCAGCATATGAGTACTCATAGGGGCTCTCACATATATGAGGCTTTCAAACTATAAAAAAAAAATTCAGTATTGGGAAGGCTTCCTTCCAATATAGGGGGGGTTGTTTGGGGGGGGGCTCCATTCTGCTATAAATGCATTTGACTCCCAACACCTTCTGGATTCGTTAATGGTGCCATGCGAGTACTTATGAAATACAACACATGCTTTCAAACACTACAATAATATGAAAAAAAATCAGTATCGGTGGGGGGGGCAGTGCCCCAATGTGTGTGGGGGGGAATATACAGAGCGCATTATGGAGTCGCCTTTCATAAATGCATTTGAATTTACAAAATAATTCAATCCAATAATATAAATTTAATTCGTCTGGGGGGGCACCCCCCCCTGTGGACCCACCATTGGCGCTATATCTTTACTTACGGGGTCTATAATTGGACTTGCTAACACTAGCATTAAAATACAAAAAATTAAGCACTAGGGGGGGACCTCCCCCCCTTGAGGGAGGGGGGGCTTCTTTTAGTGATGTTGTGACATGAAGCATAATCAATTAATAATTACACATTTTTAAGTTCAAGCAATGTGGACGAACCGGAAAGAAAATACTTGAAAACACTCCTTTTATATCTTAAAATAATCAAATTTAAGTCTAATATTTATTCAAAATTTCCTAAAACACTCCTTATCAGCTTAAAATAATAATCAAAATTGAGTACAGCTATATTAATAAAAAAAGAACAAATTTCTTAGAACACTCCTTTTGTGTATAAAATAAAGTCAAAGTGGAGCGTTTATAAAATGTTCATAAAAGGAGTGTTTTTCACTCCACTGATTTTTATCGATAGGTGGAGTTAATTTAGCTCCATTGGGAGAATGGCTGTTTGAAGTGGGAAAAGGAGTGTAAATTAGCTCCGTCGGAGCTTTTTTAGCTCGACATTTTTAAGCGTGTA
>JAWZYV010015624.1:0-55816 GCA_038373885.1 Cheiracanthium punctorium | reverse complement strand
TTGCGGGTAGAGTATGTGCATCACGGTCACTTGCCTTGTGCGCTCGGATGTTCGCTGCGATTCGAGTCTGTAGGAGCGCTCTGCAGAGGATGATGGTTGTGACGACTGCTGTCATCGCGCTTGGTCGGGTCGAAGTTGCGACCGAGGCCTCTAGTGTCACTTCTCACCCGCCAAGAATAAATTAAGTGGCCTTTCTGTTGTAGTGGGTGGCAGTCCCAAAACGTGGATCTTCCCCGTTTAACTGGCATGTCTTTGACGATTGATTGGCCGCAAATGACTGACAGAAACGGTCCAGCGAATTATGAGTATCACAAGGCA
Source organism: Cheiracanthium punctorium (assembly GCA_038373885.1). Lineage (NCBI taxonomy): Eukaryota > Metazoa > Arthropoda > Arachnida > Araneae > Cheiracanthiidae > Cheiracanthium > Cheiracanthium punctorium. The sequence continues at coordinate 55,498 of JAWZYV010015624.1, read as the reverse complement.
GTGATGACCCACGCAGGGTCATTGGGGCATTTTTTCCTTATTTTGTTTCCAATTTGCTCGAGGAGAAGTATTTTTAAATTACTACAGTGACACCTCTAATCATGCATGTGTCGCTTCCGTAAAAGCTAAACGGAAATTGAGTAATATAACTCTACGTTCGCTTAATAGAGGTAACCGCTCAAAGATTTTTCACTGTTAATGTGCGTTGAACATAGTGCTACGAATTTTCGGGGCAACCTGCTGCTCTGGTGCTTAAAATATTTAAAAATTCGTATTCTACGCTTATAAATTAGATAAATTTTGCTTTTTGTTGCATCAAAATCGGCCAACTAGAACGGGAAATACGGAGGTTTCGGTTTCCCGTATGTATTTTTACGGAACTTCTAGAAATCTCGAGAAATATTGGTGCTAGATCCTCGTCCTCTTCACTTTTGGTGACTTATTTTTGGCACCAAATTTTGTTATATTTCGCCAAAAGTCGCCAAGCTTGGCGACATTTTGGTCATTTGGCGCAATTTTCCCGATGGGGTCTGGAAGTTGCTTTTCCTGCATTAAAAACGCATAATAACCTAACATTTCTCTTAAATGATGTAATCAAAATTCACGCTTATGTAAAATCCTCGAGAAATAGACTTTTCTGGAAGCTTCTTGTACCTTCTGCGTCGGCTATATATAAGAGCACTTCATAAGCCCCAGTTCAGTGTGAGTGAGCGCCCGTATTGCGAAAGCTCTCTGAGCGAGTACGCTTGCTTTGTGACTTGATAATGCTATGAAAGCTGTGTTTTAGCTTGCTTTTTGAAGCTGTTTTTAAAGTGCTGTGTGTAAATTCTTCATTGCTGTATCTTAAGGGATTGTTAGTGTTATCCCTTGAATATTTTCATTGAATTTTTGCCTGTGAAATTGTTTTCTTTTGTGTGTGAGAAATACAGCACTTGTGAGAGCTTCAGATCTTAGCGGACTGTTAAAAGCACATTACTGCTTAATTGTGCTTGTGAATTTTGTACAGCTGATTGCTCTACGAAGTTCTAGAAGCAATAAAGTTGTGTTCTATCCTGACCAGTGGACTTTTTACTAGAACTTCTACACCAACTGGACTTTAGAACGACGAACCCCGGAAACAAGCAGAGTATTTCTGCAACAAAAGTATCTCCTTCTTTTTTGAAGTTGACGGTAACTATTAAGAATGTTTAGGTTTTTAAGACGAAGCTACGCGTAGGCTATCTGCCTAACATAGAGGGGTGCCTCTGGCGGAGGACTTTTTAACGGGATCTAACGCATAAACATGTTACACCTAGAGAAAACTGACCTTAATTCGTGACCATTAGATCGAAAGCCGCGCGACGGAGCTCGTACCCGGGACAATCACATTTCAGCCGTTGCCATTTTGAGTGCCATATCCACTCGGCCATGGTGGGGCCGGTAATTATTAAAAAATAGAGTACGGAGCCATTTAAAACAAGTTGTTCATTTCAACAATGCGTCGGTGTTTGCATTGCATTATGTGCCTTTCAACAATGGAAACCTTATATAGAAGAAATAGCCATGAACTGAGTGGCCTGCAATGGCACTACGTGCGTGAGCTCTCTCTACTCGCGAGCCGGTTGCCCGGGGTTCTAGTCAAAAGTGTTTGTATGTAAATTGTGTGATTGTGTTATGAATGTAATGGGTTAGAACATCGATCACCGGATTGCGGGTAGAGGATGTGCATCACGGTCACTTGCCTTGTGCGCTCGGATGTTCGCTGCGATTCGAGTCTGTATGAGCGCTCTGCAGAGGATGATGGTTGTGACGACTGCTGTCATCGCGCTTGGTCGGGTCGAAGTTGCGACCGAGGCCTCTAGTGTCACCTCTCACCCGCTAAGAATAAATTAAGTGGCCTTTCTGTTGTCGTGGGTGGCAGTCCCAAAACGTGGATCTTCCCCGTTTCCCTGGCATGTCTTTGACGATTGATTGGCCGCAAATGACTGACAGAAACGGTCCAGCGAATTATGAGTATCACAAGGCAGTGATGACCCACGCAGGGTCATTGGGGCATTTTTTCCTTATTTTGTTTCCAATTTGCTCGAGGAGAAGAATTTTTAAATTACTACAGTGACACCTCTAATCATGCATGTGTCGCTTCCGTAAAAGCTAAACGGAAATTGAGTAATATAACTCTACGTTCGCTTAATAGAGGTAACCGCTCAAAGATTTTTCACTGTTAATGTGCGTTGAACATAGTGCTACGAATTTTCGGGGCAACCTGCTGCTCTGGTGCTTAAAATATTTAAAAATTCGTATTCTACGCTTATAAATTAGATAAATTTTGCTTTTTGTTGCATCAAAATCGGCCAACTAGAACGGGAAATACGGAGGTTTCGGTTTCCCGTATGTATATTTACGGAACTTCTAGAAATCTCGAGAAATATTGGTGCTAGATCCTCGTCCTCTTCACTTTTGGGGACTTATTTTTGGCACCAAATTTTGTGATATTTCGCAAAAAGTCGCCAAGCTTGGCGACATTTTGGTCATTTGGCGCAATTTTCCCGATGGGGTCTGGAAGTTTCTTTTCCTGCATTAAAAACGCATAATAACCTAACATTTCTCTTAAATGATGTAATCAAAATTCACGCTTATGTAAAATCCTCGAGAAATAGACTTTTCTGGAAGCTTCTTGTACCTTCTGCGTCGGCTATATATAAGAGCGCTTCATAAGCCCCAGTTCAGTGTGAGTGAGCGCCCGTATTGCGAAAGCTCTCTGAGCGAGTACGCTTGCTTTGTGACTTGATAATGCTATGAAAGCTGTGTTTTAGCATGCTTTTTGAAGCTGTTTTTAAAGTGCTGTGTGTAAATTCTTCATTGCTGTATCTTAAGGGATTGTTAGTGTTATCCCTTGAATATTTTCATTGAATTTTTGCCTGTGAAATTGTTTTCTTTTGTGTTTGAGAAATACAGCACTTGTGAGAGCTTCAGATCTTAGCGGACTGTTAAAAGCACATTACTGCTTAATTGTGCTTGTGAATTTTGTACAGCTGATTGCTCTACGAAGTTCTAGAAGCAATAAAGTTGTGTTCTATCCTGACCAGTGGACTTTTTACTAGAACTTCTACACGAACTGGACTTTAGAACGACGAACCCCGGAAACAAGCAGAGTATTTCTGCAACAATAGTATCTCCTTCTTTTTTGAAGTTGACGGTAACTATTAAGAATGTTTAGGTTTTTAAGACGAAGCTACGCGTAGGCTATCTGCCTAACATAGAGGGGTGCCTTGGTCGGAGGACTTTTTAACGGGATCTAACGCATAAACATGTTACATAGAGAAAACTGACCTTAATTCGTGACCATTAGATCGACAGCCGCGCGACGGAGCTCGTACCCGCACTATAAGAAAAAACCATGCTAAATTACAGCACAGTGTGCTGGTAATCATAACGCCAACACATGTGCTGTAAATATGAAGCACTTTGAATTTTCAAGCACTGTGTTGTAAATTTACAACACCGTGTTGTAAATAGTTGGCACGATGGCACGGTGGCACAACAGCACATGTGCTGTAAATTTACAGCACCGTGTTGTAAAATTACAGCACATCATTTTCAAGTACCTATGTAAATTCACAACACTGTGTTGTAAAATTACAACACTTCATTTTTCAAGCATCTATGTGAATTTACAACACTGTGTTGTAAAATTAAAGCACCTCATTTTTCGAGCACTTATGTAAATTTACAACACCATGCTATAAAATTACAGCGCCTGATTTTTCAAGCACTGTTGTGTATTTTTACAGAACTTGAATTTTCAAGCACTGTAACGTGTTTTTACAGTTCTTTAATTTTCAAGTACTTTCATGGAATTGTACTGCACTTCTGTGTAAGTTTTAGCCTGATGCAATTTTTCTGTACACATGCATTTATAATTACGTTTCGAGCAAAAATTTATACCTGTCCCTCGATTTGCACGGCACTCAATTTACACGTTTTTAAATGAAAACGTTTTATTTTATTTTATGGTGTGTGTACATCAGACACATTTAAAATTACTTTTCAAACAAATTTACAGCTATCCCTCTATTTGCTCGGTACTCAATTTACGCGGTTTTCAAATGAAAACTTTTGTTTTTTTAATATTATTTATGGGATCCTACAATTTACAATTACATTTCAATCAAATTTACAGCTATCTGCCATATTCACTTTACTCAATTTACACGGTTTCGCGTTTACACGGTTTTACATATTGTTTTTTTAAATCCTACACATTTACAATTAATTTTCAGACAAATTCACACATATCCCTCGATTTGCACGGTACTCAATTTACACTGTTTTTAAATTAAAACTTATTTTACAGGTTTTTTAAATTTTATTTATTGGATTCTACAATTTACAGAACTATCCTTCAATATGCACGGTACTCAGTTTTACACGGTTTCGCTTTTATAAGGTTTCAAAATGATTTTTTAAATAATTTTTTTTCCTTATCCTATGGTTTACAATTAATTTTGAAACAAATTTATTCCCATCCCTCGATTTGCACGGTACTCAGTTTACACTGTTTTTAAATGAGAACTTATTTTAGAGTTTTTTTTTAAATTTTATTTATTCGGTCCTATACAATTTAACATTACATTTCAAACAAAATTACAGCTATCCTTTCATATGCACAGTACTCAATTTACACGGTTTCGTGTTTATACGGATTTTGGAATGAAATTTTTTTTCAGTTTTGTTAAATCCTACACATTTACAATTAATTTTTAAACAAATTTACACTTATCCCTCGATTAGCACGGTATTCAATTTACACTTTTTAAATGAAAACTTATTTTAGAGGGGTTTTATTTTAAATTTTATTTATTGGATACTACAATTTACAATTAAATTTCAAACAAATTTATGGCTATTCTTCGGTATGCCCGGTAATCAATTTATACGGTTTCATGTTTACACGGTTTCTAAATAATTTTCTTTTATCCTACACATTTACAATTAATTTTCAAACAAATTTACCCCGATTTGCACAGTACTAAACTTGCACTGTTTTTAAATGAAAACTTTTTTCTCTAACTCTGAAGTAGTTAGAAATTTTGCACAACCATTTAAAATATGTAGAAAAATCTTGCTCCTTTAAAAAGCCAGAAAGATCTGCAATCAATATTTTTGTTGTTGACACTTTTCGAAACAGCACTAATGTCAAATTACAAAATGTGAATTTAACCAAAGCATTGCAAGTGGCAGTGGAAAATTTCGGAATGAGATTTTCATTCTTGAAGCTGAGATCATTTGCTATTAAAATAAATTGCAAACTCACAGTCACATCTATGTCTAATATGTTAATGTTATAGTGATGCATAGCTGTAGGAGACTATAACTTTAAAAAAGAACTTTGGTGAGTGTGTAATAGCTTGATAATTAAACATGGCAATATTTTTAACAAAAACGTAAAATTAAAGTCTCGTGAACATAGCTTTGAAATTAATTTATTTTAATAACTAAGTAAGCAAACTTACATCCAAGCTTGAAGGGGGGGGGGATTAATAATCCTTGACTTGTAAAGGACTAAGGTTCCTCTTATTCACAGGGCCAAGTTATAAGTTAAGATCATGCAAACAGATTTTTTCAAAAATTTGTTTGTATGGAGTTGTTTTATACATACCCGTAAAAGGCAGGCCCGTTGTATTTCTAGAGTTAAGTTGCTTCAGTGTTTTTTTTTTTTTACTATGTCACTCAGCTACATTTATACATACTTTCTCTTATTAATATCTTCCACAAATTCAGATATTTAAAGAATATTTGTTGAAAAGGTAAATTAAGCATAATGGTAATATACAATGATTTAATGTGCTATTTATTTTTTATTTTACTTTCTTGGAACAAATACAGGCCTTTACGTTCTAAAGTAAAGATATAAATAAAGATATGGCAGGACAAAATTTCATGCTGTTCTTTGAAAAAGTCAGTATAATGCTTTTAATTTATAGTTTAATGGATGAATAAAACTTATCATTATATAAATTAGTATAGTTAATTTAAAAACTGCACTGAAATTATTTATCTAGAATAATTTTTGGTAGTTTCAAATTAAAGTCATGTTTATTAAAATTGCTTACGATAAGATTTTTTTTATTAAATATAAATTAATATATTCAAAACAATCACAAGTAAAGTAATTTAATAAAATAACAAAAGCACTCAACAAAAATCTGGTGGTGAAAAGGTAAAACTAATTAAAAACTTTGTAAATTAACTCATAAAAGATACAAATTGAGGTCTGTCATTTTGAGTAATACAAAAAAAAGTCTAGTCTTCTTCAGTTACAAAAAGTCAGTCATCTGCACAAGTAAAAGGCTATTCTTTCTAACTGGGGTTGACTTTCTTGATACTGTAGAAAAGTACACTTTTTTGTACCAACCAAAAGGGATTGTCCTGGATAAATACCCTTTTATGTGTATTATTTTACGAAGTTCTTAATTATTTTTGATTTAATAAAATGTTAGCTTTAAATAAACTGAAAAAAAGCATTAAATAACAAATGAAATTTAAAACATTAGAAATTTTATTGACTTTCCATATACAGTATATAAAACTACACTTTAAGTTATTATATTTCATCTTAATATTTTAAACCACATACAACATAACTTATTCAGTCTTCTCTCAGTCTTTTAAGCTTTATACAGTATATAAAGCTACACACTAAGTTTTTATATTTCATCTTAATATTTTAAACCACATACAACATAACTTATTCAGTCTTCTCTTTGATCAAACTGATGCCTAGATTTTCAGATGCCTAGGATAAAACAAAAAAAACGTCATCAGCAAATAAATAAATCCCAAAAAATGTGCCATTCTTTTCTTTTTTGGCTACTATTTCAATATTTCAACTGATTTCATTAACCCATTTGTGCCCAGATATTTTTGCGACTTTCTTCGACTTTTGCTAATACCAGCAATAATAGATAAATTTCTGATGTATACTTCTTGAATAAGGTGTGATTACTTTTAAAATCATTATGCATAATAATTGAAATGTCAACATCCTACTAGGTCATGTTAAAATATTTTGTGAAATTGAGGTTCAAGACTCGTGAATAAAGGCTAGGGAAAATTAATAACGTTTTTGACTGATAGCGAAAATGCCACCCCAAAAAAGGGACACTAGGCATAAATGGGTTAGCTGAAATTTGTTACTATAAACACTTATCGATATTTTTTAAAATCTTTATCCAAATAAAATATTTAAAAATGTTAAACTGTGAAAATTTTATCATTATTAAATATAAAATAACAATATATAACGTCATGCAAAAATCAGGTGTTATGCTGGTTTCTTTTTTAAAAGAATGCATAAAATATGTGCTATTTTGAGATTCCTCAACATAAAGGCATTAAACTGCGAAAATACATCTGTAATATTTGGTGGATTTTTGATGTTCCACTGTATATACAAGGTGAGCCAATGGGATGAAATAATTTCTTAAAACTAATAACATTCTAAAAATAATCTTTTGTAAAATTTAGTGATGAAGCAGCGTAATCTACATGAATGAAGATATTGTGTAGGTGCAGAATCGTTTATTTTTGGAAAATAATTTTCAAAAAGTCCTCTATTTTCCCACACACATTCTTGCAGTCTCATTGCAAAGCTGCCTATAAAGGGCACAGCATTTTTAGCATTATTGTGGACACAGCATGCTGAACCTTTCTTTTAATGCTTGAAAAGTCTTTGGGAGGTTACTTTAAAATATTCTTTGTTTTTAGGTACAGTCACAAATTATATTTATAACACTGAAAGCACAAGACTGCCTTTCCTTTAGTTCGCTTTTAAGGCGCACACGCATTGCACCAACCCAGAATTCCATAACTTATTTTCCACTCTCTAGATTGACAACAGTCATGGTCAAAACTGCCTCCCTTTTTCTTTCTTTAGAGTGACTTTTTTAAATTATACAGTTTCATTCACTTACCTTGTATGCATATACATAAATACTATATAAAATTTCTTTCCTTCTTTTTTGTTTTCTTTCTCCTTTTTTTTTTAATCTGATGTCATTTCTGAAACATTTAAAATGGATTGTTCTGACACAGGAATTATTTAAATCAATCAATGTGAATATTATTCTTTACTAAAGAACATTTTTTAAGTTTAAATTATTTCAATTACAATTTTTAGTTATTGAAGAAGGAAGTATACTAAATATAAAGTATTCTTGTTAACAAATAATATAAGCATGTTTTTAAAACTTTACTTCTGACAGAAAAAACTGTTAGTGTCTTATGAAATTATTACACATTGAACTTATGATTATCTATATATGTTAAATTCTGAGAGTGGTTGAGTGGTTGCATGCCCCCCCCCCCCCCCCGAAAAAAAAATTAATTCGAAAACTCCTTTCCTAAAGAAAAAAAATCAACATCAGTACAAAAATATGCAATTAACTCACGTTTGAGAGATGCATAACATTAAACTAGAAATTTTTCTTTTAAAATTAATTCCTTAAAGAAATCTATAATGTAAACTTCATTTCTTGTTTATACATATCTTGTCCCAAATTGACATATTTTACAAACCGCAGAAATATCACCGTAATCAAATCCTCTTTTACTAAAACATTTTAATGAATTTCATTATGTAAAACAATCAATAAATTATTAAAAACTCATCATTTAAAATAAACGTGCATGGCCATGCATTAATTTTCAGATTCTAAAGGTTTTAAAAAAAGAGAGGGGAAAAAAAGGGGTAGGGGTTAATAGGCTGGCTTACATATTTACAAGCCTCACAGCAAAATTTCATACCTGGTATTGGTACCCAGTTGAGTTCCAGTGGTAATTGGTCCTGCTCCTTACGCAATACTGCTTCCTGACTCTGAATGGTTGCTTTAGGAGGTTGCGAGTTGGTTGTTCTTCTCTTGAACATCCCAACATATTCTAGCCTCTAGAGATGCGGAACCTTTTTACCATTGAAGGCCACATGTAAATTGGGCAGTAATAAAGGAGGCTGTATGAGTCGACGTACCTATGAAATTATAATAGTTTTTGTATAGTTTTAACAATTCATTGCATTACATAGAAATATTATAAAAAAGTCACTATTGTTTGGCATAAAAAGTAACAATATAAAGGTTTTTGTATTCCCATACGAGTAATAACTCATTATAACATTAATCATTAATAATTATTTTTTTTTAATTACAGGTTTATAGATACTGCTGTAATTCTTTATATTTGTATACATTTATTAGCGCAGGGGGATGCAAATAGAATCCAAATATTTAGTGGAACTGACAAAAATTAGGTGACGCCAAACTTTTCTTATATTTTCAAATTTGCGGAAGCAAATGTAATTTGCAGTCGCACGCTCCAGTTTTTTTGGTTGCATTGTGCAACCCCTTCTTTGTATACCTGTAGCAGCACACACACACACACACATATATTCAGATTTTTAAATTTTAAAAGACAACTACATATTTAAATAGCAATTCAAATAAAAATAATAAAGTAGAAGCATTTTAAAATAAATTTATTACATTATATGAAGAAATACAATAGAAAAAAGATTTAATTTTTAAAAAAGCAACATAACAACAACTCCTAAAATAATTTTAAAATAAAATGGAAAATTTAAGTTAGTGGGATTTTTGCAATTGTTTCTAGCTTGAAAGCAATTAGTATTTGAATCAAGCTTCGTAACGCAAAACCTTAATTGATCCTCTAAATGAGCATATGTAATTTGCGTTCTTAAACTAGTTTTAATTTTTATCATGATAGAAAATAATGGCTCGCAGCGGTAAGTAAGGGAAATTGGGGTACAATGAAAAAAAATTCACTCGTTTTTTTTTCCTGTTCACAAATTTGCATGTACAATAATAAAATTAATGACAATTTTAACCTACTCTTTTCCCCATCTAAATTAATTTTTATGAGTTTGTAAACAGCATCTTCAGGGTTAAAAAATTTTCAAAAGGTGAAGGTTGACAGTTTCATTGTACCCTGTATACTCGGGGTACAATGAAACACTTAATAACACTTCAGAAACACTCGTATAATATGAGCCAAAATTCAAATTTCAGCATATATGTTTTATGCAGCCTCAACTGAAACAGAGTGATTATGCAGCCAGTTCCTGATTATTGTACGAGCACTTTGGGCCCCTACCCTGGGCATTACATGCAGATAGAAGCAAAAATTGAGTTTAGACTAATTATACAAAGACACAAAATATGTATAGGTGCACAAAACTTGAAAAATGCCCTAGACACAAAAATGTTTTAGTCAGGTCCTGCATAGACTTAAACTGCTTGAAAAACATCTTAGCATAGTTCAAAAAATGTTTTAATTAAAGAAAATCTGTATTTAATTTAACCCCTTTTCCCATAATTAAGATAAAATTCTGTTTGTATAAAAATATATTTTGGTAATTTAAATAAAAATTGTGAATCCAACACCCCTTCCCCACCCCCGAAAAGAAAATACTGTAATAAAAATTATTAAATTATCCCTGAAATTTAGCATAATTTTTTTAGCATTTTAGAATAAATGCACAAAATTATGAAATTTTTCACATGCTCAAAACTTTTTTGAAGAACAATAAATTACTTGTGATAATCAATAGTTAAAAATAAGAGTAAATAATTTTAAATATAATTCAAAATATGATTTGTGTATGTAGGACATTCAACAATTTCTAAAAATACATGTCATTATACAGAAAAATCATCCAAAAAACAGAATCCAGTCATCAATACTTTAAGAGTTTTAAAATAGTCTACCTTTTATTATTTCATTCCAAAACTTAATTTACTCCGTGTATATTTTTACCGTGTTTATTATTCATTATTAAGTACACCTAATTAAATATCAATTTTAAGTACAGTTAAAGAACTAAGCTTCAAATTATAAAATTAAAAAAAAAAGCTAAGTTCAGAAATTAAGTTTGATAAAGTTTAAGAATTTTGATAATATTAAATGTAGTGGTCTTTTTCATGGTTTGATTAATATCCTCTTTTAAATTAAATAGAAATTTTCTGCACCTTTAATATAAGGGTTGTAATGCAGGCCCTGATTATTGCACGGGCATTTGGGGCATATGCCCTGGGCACACATGCAGAAATAGGTCAATAAATTTAATTTAGAGATTTATAGGGGCACAAAATTTGGAAAGTGCCCCGGACACAAAATGTTATAAGTCAGGCTCTGTTGTAATGTTAAAATTCAATACTATAAATAGTAAAATCGACCAAGACGGTGCGAGCCCCATGTAAACACGGTGACAGTCGCTGGAGCATGTCAGTTGCTAAGCCCCAGCTACTGTCGCCAACCAGTTTGCACGATCTGCAAAGCAAAGAATTTTAGCGCATTAAAATTGCACATAAATTCCATTAACAGAAGCGCATCAAAACGACAAAATACACCGGTCCATATTAAACCTAAAAAGCGTCTGAAAATTCAGCAACAGGTAATTTAAAATGAACAAACAGTGGACCGTTTTAACCTAAAAACACTACAGTGGATTAAGCAGCCTAGTTGTACAGCTAATGTAAACTGGGCAAACACTGGCCCGTTTTCAATTCCAAAAAACATCGGTGGGTATAAAGTCAGTATGATTAGAATAGCACGTAATAGCATTAAACGAAAACATAAAAATATGAAATATCAATTTAAAATTCACATTAAAAACATTGAACATCGTAAGGATTCATATAAAAATGCACTTACCTTTAATTTTTTGTAATTAACTGCCCAGAAATGTCACTAATGCTCTCCTGTTCCTAATATCCACCGGCTTATAACGTACACCATATTTCTTACAAAAACACACATTTTATTTTCACAGAATGAAATATTTCATTCCCTTCCTTTCATAACACGAAACATTTGCCAATTCCAAACATCTATTTTACCAACAAACGACGATAAAATTGCTTAACGCTTGTCTTCAGATTTAACAGAACATCAAACCACGACCACGTGACCAAGATCAAATGTACTGGAATTCTAGCTTAGTTCACTGATAATGGCACACGGTATTCTGAGTCGCTATGAATGTCACATGATCGCCAGAAGTGCCACCCTGAATTTAAAAAATCAAGCACGGTGTGCTTGAATTTCTTTATACTGCACGTGTTGTAAATTAGATACAGCGCAGTGTGTTGTAAAATTACAGATATTTAATACAGTGCGGGACATTCACATTTCAGCCGTTTCCATTTTGAGTGCCATATCCACTCGGCCATGGTGGGGCCGGTAATTATTAAAAAATAGAGTACGGAGCCATTTAAAACAAGTTGTTCATTTCAACAATGCGTCGGTGTTTGCATTGCATTATGTGCCTTCCAACAATGGAAACCTTATATAGAAGAAATAGCCATGAACTGAGTGGCCTGCAATGGCACTACGTGCGTGAGCTCTCTCTACTCGCGAGACGGTTGCCCGGGGTTCTAGTCTAAAGTGTTTATATGTAAATTGTGTGATTGTGTTATGAATGTAATGGGTTAGAACATCGATCACCGGATTGCGGGTAGAGTATGTGCATCACGGTCACTTGCCTTGTGCGCTCGGATGTTCGCTGCGATTCGAGTCTGTAGGAGCGCTCTGCAGAGGATGATGGTTGTGACGACTGCTGTCATCGCGCTTGGTCGGGTCGAAGTTGCGACCGAGGCCTCTAGTGTCACCTCTCACCCGCCAAGAATAAATTAAGTGGCCTTTCTGTTGTCGTGGGTGGCAGTCCCAAAACGTGGATCTTCCCCGTTTCCCTGGCATGTCTTTGACGATTGATTGGCCGCAAATGACTGACAGAAACGGTCCAGCGAATTATGAGTATCACAAGGCAGTGATGACCCACGCAGGGTCATTGGGGCATTTTTTCCTTATTTTGTTTCCAATTTGCTCGAGGAGAAGTATTTTTAAATTACTACAGTGACACCTCTAATCATGCATGTGTCGCTTCCGTAAAAGCTAAACGGAAATTGAGTAATATAACTCTACGTTCGCTTAATAGAGGTAACCGCTCAAAGATTTTTCACTGTTAATGTGCGTTGAACATAGTGCTACGAATTTTCGGGGCAACCTGCTGCTCTGGTGCTTAAAATATTTAAAAATTCGTATTCTACGCTTATAAATTAGATAAATTTTGCTTTTTGTTGCATCAAAATCGGCCAACTAGAACGGGAAATACGGAGGTTTCGGTTTCCCGTATGTATTTTTACGGAACTTCTAGAAATCTCGAGAAATATTGGTGCTAGATCCTCGTCCTCTTCACTTTTGGGGACTTATTTTTGGCACCAAATTTTGTGATATTTCGCCAAAAGTCGCCAAGCTTGGCGACATTTTGGTCATTTGGCGCAATTTTCCCGATGGGGTCTGGAAGTTGCTTTTCCTGCATTAAAAACGCATAATAACCTAACATTTCTCTTAAATGATGTAATCAAAATTCACGCTTATGTAAAATCCTCGAGAAATAGACTTTTCTGGAAGCTTCTTGTACCTTCTGCGTCGGCTATATATAAGAGCACTTCATAAGCCCCAGTTCAGTGTGAGTGAGCGCCCGTATTGCGAAAGCTCTCTGAGCGAGTACGCTTGCTTTGTGACTTGATAATGCTATGAAAGCTGTGTTTTAGCTTGCTTTTTGAAGCTGTTTTTAAAGTGCTGTGTGTAAATTCTTCATTGCTGTATCTTAAGGGATTGTTAGTGTTATCCCTTGAATATTTTCATTGAATTTTTGCCTGTGAAATTGTTTTCTTTTGTGTGTGAGAAATACAGCACTTGTGAGAGCTTCAGATCTTAGCGGACTGTTAAAAGCACATTACTGCTTAATTGTGCTTGTGAATTTTGTACAGCTGATTGTTCTACGAAGTTCTAGAAGCAATAAAGTTGTGTTCTATCCTGACCAGTGGACTTTTTACTAGAACTTCTACACCAACTGGACTTTAGAACGACGAACCCCGGAAACAAGCAGAGTATTTCTGCAACAATAGTATCTCCTTCTTTTTTGAAGTTGACGGTAACTATTAAGAATGTTTAGGTTTTTAAGACGAAGCTACGCGTAGGCTATCTGCCTAACATAGAGGGGTGCCTCTGGCGGAGGACTTTTTAACGGGATCTAACGCATAAACATGTTACACCTAGAGAAAACTGACCTTAATTCGTGACCATTAGATCGAAAGCCGCGCGACGGAGCTCGTACCCGGGACAATCACATTTCAGCCGTTGCCATTTTGAGTGCCATATCCACTCGGCCATGGTGGGGCCGGTAATTATTAAAAAATAGAGTACGGAGCCATTTAAAACAAGTTGTTCATTTCAACAATGCGTCGGTGTTTGCATTGCATTATGTGCCTTTCAACAATGGAAACCTTATATAGAAGAAATAGCCATGAACTGAGTGGCCTGCAATGGCACTACGTGCGTGAACTCTCTCTACTCGCCAGACGGTTGCCCGGGGTTCTAGTCTAAAGTGTTTGTATGTAAATTGTGTGATTGTGTTATGAATGTAATGGGTTAGAACATCGATCACCGGATTGCGGGTAGAGGATGTGCATCACGGTCACTTGCCTTGTGCGCTCGGATGTTCGCTGCGATTCGAGTCTGTATGAGCGCTCTGCAGAGGATGATGGTTGTGACGACTGCTGTCATCGCGCTTGGTCGGGTCGAAGTTGCGACCGAGGCCTCTAAAGTCACCTCTCACCCGCCAAGAATAAATTAAGTGGCCTTTCTGTTGTCGTGGGTGGCAGTCCCAAAACGTGGATCTTCCCCGTTTCCCTGGCATGTCTTTGACGATTGATTGGCCGCAAATGACTGACAGAAACGGTCCAGCGAATTATGAGTATCATAATGCAGTGATGACCCACGCAGGGTCATTGGGGCATTTTTTCCTTATTTTGTTTCCAATTTGCTCGAGGAGAAGAATTTTTAAATTACTACAGTGACACCTCTAATCATGCATGTGTCGCTTCCGTAAAAGCTAAACGGAAATTGAGTAATATAACTCTACGTTCGCTTAATAGAGGTAACCGCTCAAAGATTTTTCACTGTTAATGTGCGTTGAACATAGTGCTACGAATTTTCGGGGCAACCTGCTGCTCTGGTGCTTAAAATATTTAAAAATTCGTATTCTACGCTTATAAATTAGATAAATTTTGCTTTTTGTTGCATCAAAATCGGCCAACTAGAACGGGAAATACGGAGGTTTCGGTTTCCCGTATGTATTTTTATGGAACTTCTAGAAATCTCGAGAAATATTGGTGCTAGGGCCTCGTCCTCTTCACTTTTGGGGACTGATTTTTGGCACCAAATTTTGTGATATTTCGCCAAAAGTCGAGAAGCTTGGCGACATATTGGTCATTTGGCGCAATTTTCCCGATGGGGTCTGGAAGTTGCTTTTCCTGCATTAAAAACGCATAATAACCTAACATTTCTCTTAAATGATGTAATCAAAATTCACGCTTATGTAAAATCCTCGAGAAATAGACTTTTCTGAAAGCTTCTTGTACCTTCTGCGTCGGCTATATATAAGAGGGCTTCATAAGCCCCAGTTCAGTGTGAGTGAGCGCCCGTATTGCGAAAGCTCTCTGAGCGAGTACGCTTGCTTTGTGACTTGATAATGCTATGAAAGCTGTGATTTAGCTTGCTTTTTGAAGCTGTTTTTAAAGTGCTGTGTGTAAATTCTTCATTGCTGTATCTTAAGGGATTGTTAGTGTTATCCCTTGAATATTTTCATTGAATTTTTGCCTGTGAAATTGTTTTCTTTTGTGTGTGAGAAATACAGCACTTGTGAGAGCTTCAGATCTTAGCGGACTGTTAAAAGCACATTACTGCCTAATTGTGCTTGTGAATTTTGTACAGCTGATTGTTCTACGAAGTTCTAGAAGCAATAAAGTTGTGTTCTATCCTGACCAGTGGACTTTTTACTAGAACTTCTACACCAACTGGACTTTAGAACGACGAACCCCGGAAACAAGCAGAGTATTTCTGCAACAATTGTATCTCCTTCTTTTTTGAAGTTGACGGAAACTATTAAGAATGTTTAGGTTTTTTAAGACGAAGCTACGCGTAGGCTATCTGCCTAACATAGAGGGGTGCCTTGGTCGGAGGACTTTTTAACGGGATCTAACGCATAAACATGTTACACCTAGAGAAAACTGACCTTAATTCGTGACCATTAGATCGACAGCCGCGCGACGGAGCTCGTAAACGGGACATTCACATTTCAGCCGTTTCCATTTTGAGTGCCATATCCACTCGGCCATGGTGGGGCCGGTAATTATTAAAAAATAGAGTACGGAGCCATTTAAAACAAGTTGTTCATTTCAACAAATCGCCGGTGTTTGCATTGCATTATGTATCTATCTTTCACAACAATGTAGGGGCCTGTAATTATTGAAACATTTGAGTACGGAGCCATTTAAAACAAGTTGTTCATTTCAACAATGCATCGGTGTTTGCATTGCATTATGTGCCTTTCAACAATGGAAACCTTATGTAGAAGAAATAGCCATGAACTGAGTGGCCTGCAATGGCACTACGTGCGTGAGCTCTCTCTACTCGCGAGCCGGTTGCCCGGGGTTCTAGTCAAAAGTGTTTGTATGTAAATTGTGTGATTGTGTTATGAATGTAATGGGTTAGAACATCGATCACCGGATTGCGGGTAGAGGATGTGCATCACGGTCACTTGCCTTGTGCGCTCGGATGTTCGCTGCGATTCGAGTCTGTATGAGCGCTCTGCAGAGGATGATGGTTGTGACGACTGCTGTCATCGCGCTTGGTCGGGTCGAAGTTGCGACCGAGGCCTCTAGTGTCACCTCTCACCCGCCAAGAATAAATTAAGTGGCCTTTCTGTTGTCGTGGGTGGCAGTCCCAAAACGTGGATCTTCCTCGTTTCCCTGGCATGTCTTTGACGATTGATTGGCCGCAAATGACTGACAGAAACGGTCCAGCGAATTATGAGTATCACAAGGCAGTGATGACCGACGCAGGGTCATTGGGGCATTTTTTCCTTATTTTGTTTCCAATTTGCTCGAGGAGAAGTATTTTTAAATTACTACAGTGACACCTCTAATCATGCATGTGTCGCTTCCGTAAAAGCTAAACGGAAATTGAGTAATATAACTCTACGTTCGCTTAATAGAGGTAACCGCTCAAAGATTTTTCACTGTTAATGTGCGTTGAACATAGTGCTACGAATTTTCGGGGCAACCTGCTGCTCTGGTGCTTAAAATATTTAAAAATTCGTATTCTACGCTTATAAATTAGATAAATTTTGCTTTTTGTTGCATCAAAATCGGCCAACTAGAACGGGAAATACGGAGGTTTCGGTTTCCCGTATGTATTTTTATGGAACTTCTAGAAATCTCGAGAAATATTGGTGCTAGGGCCTCGTCCTCTTCACTTTTGGGGACTTATTTTTGGCACCAAATTTTGTGATATTTCGCCAAAAGTCGCCAAGATTGGCGACATTTTGGTCATTTGGCGCAATTTTCCCGATGGGGTCTGGAAGTTGCTTTTCCTGCATTAAAATCGCATAATAACCTAACATTTCTCTTAAATGATGTAATCAAAATTCACGCTTATGTAAAATCCTCGAGAAATAGACTTTTCTGGAAGCTTCTTGTACCTTCTGCGTCGGCTATATATAAGAGCGCTTCATAAGCCCCAGTTCAGTGTGAGTGAGCGCCCGTATTGCGAAAGCTCTCTGAGCGAGTACGCTTGCTTTGTGACTTGATAATGCTATGAAAGCTGTGTTTTAGCTTGCTTTTTGAAGCTGTTTTTAAAGTGCTGTGTGTAAATTCTTCATTGCTGTATCTTAAGGGATTGTTAGTGTTATCCCTTGAATATTTTCATTGAATTTTTGCCTGTGAAATTGTTTTCTTTTGTGTGTGAGAAATACAGCACTTGTGAGAGCTTCAGATCTTAGCGGACTGTTAAAAGCACATTACTGCTTAATTGTGCTTGTGAATTTTGTACAGCTGATTGTTCTACGAAGTTCTAGAAGCAATAAAGTTGTGTTCTATCCTGACCAGTGGACTTTTTACTAGAACTTCTACACCAACTGGACTTTAGAACGACGAACCCCGGAAACAAGCAGAGTATTTCTGCAACAATTGTATCTCCTTCTTTTTTGAAGTTGACGGTAACTATTAAGAATGTTTAGGTTTTTTAAGACGAAGCTACGCGTAGGCTATCTGCCTAACATAAAGGGGTGCCTTGGTTGGAGAACTTTTTAACGGGATCTAACGCATAAACATGTTACACCTAGAGAAAACTGACCTTAATTCGTGACCATTAGATCGACAGCCGCGCGACGGAGCTCGTACCCGGGACATTCACATTTTAGCCGTTTCCATTTTGAGTGCCATATCCACTCGGCCATGGTGGGGCCGGTAATTATTAAAAAATAGAGTACGGAGCCATTTAAAACAAGTTGTTCATTTCAACAAATCGCCGGTGTTTGCATTGCATTATGTATCTATCTTTCACAACAATGTAGGGGCCTGTAATTATTGAAACATTTGAGTACGGAGCCATTTAAAACAAGTTGTTCATTTCAACAATGCATCGGTGTTTGCATTGCATTATGTGCCTTTCAACAATGGAAACCTTATATAGAAGAAATAGCCATGAACTGAGTGGCCTGCAATGGCACTACGTGCGTGAGCTCTCTCTACTCGCGAGCCGGTTGCCCGGGGTTCTAGTCAAAAGTGTTTGTATGTAAATTGTGTGATTGTGTTATGAATGTAATGGGTTAGAACATCGATCACCGGATTGCGGGTAGAGGATGTGCATCACGGTCACTTGCCTTGTGCGCTCGGATGTTCGCTGTGATTCGAGTCTGTATGAGCGCTCTGCAGAGGATGATGGTTGTGACGACTGCTGTCATCGCGCTTGGTCGGGTCGAAGTTGCGACCGAGGCCTCTAGTGTCACCTCTCACCCGCCAAGAATAAATTAAGTGGCCTTTCGGTTGTCGTGGGTGGCAGTCCCAAAACGTGGATCTTCCCCGTTTCCCTGGCATGTCTTTGACGATTGATTGGCCGCAAATGACTGACAGAAACGGTCCAGCGAATTATGAGTATCACAAGGCAGTGATGACCCACGCAGGGTCATTGGGGCATTTTTTCCTTATTTTGTTTCCAATTTGCTCGAGGAGAAGTATTTTTAAATTACTACAGTGACACCTCTAATCATGCATGTGTCGCTTCCGTAAAAGCTAAACGGAAATTGAGTAATATAACTCTACGTTCGCTTAATAGAGGTAACCGCTCAAAGATTTTTCACAGTTAATGTGCGTTGAACATAGTGCTACGAATTTTCGGGGCAACCTGCTGCTCTGGTGCTTAAAATATTTAAAAATTCGTATTCTACGCTTATAAATTAGATAAATTTTGCTTTTTGTTGCATCAAAATCGGCCAACTAGAACGGGAAATACGGAGGTTTCGGTTTCCCGTATGTATTTTTATGGAACTTCTAGAAATCTCGAGAAATATTGGTGCTAGGGCCTCGTCCTCTTCACTTTTGGGGACTTATTTTTGGCACCAAATTTTGTGATATTTCACCAAAAGTCGCCAAGCTTGGCGACATTTTGGTCATTTTGCGCAATTTTCCCGATGGGGTCTGGAAGTTGCTTTTCCTGCATTAAAAACGCATAATAACCTAACATTTCTCTTAAATGATGTAATCAAAATTCACGCTTATGTAAAATCCTCGAGAAATAGACTTTTCTGGAAGCTTCTTGTACCTTCTGCGTCGGCTATATATAAGAGCGCTTCATAAGCCCCTGTTCAGTGTGAGTGAGCGCCCGTATTGCGAAAGCTCTCTGAGCGAGTACGCTTGCTTTGTGACTTGATAATGCTATGGAAGCTGTGTTTTAGCTCTCTTTTTGAAGCTGTTTTTAAAGTGCTGTGTGTAAATTCTTCATTGCTGTATCTTAAGGGATTGTTAGTGTTATCCCTTGAATATTTTCATTGAATTTTTGCCTGTGAAATTGTTTTCTTTTGTGTTTGAGAAATACAGCACTTGTGAGAGCTTCAGATCTTAGCGGACTGTTAAAAGCACATTACTGCTTAATTGTGCTTGTGAATTTTGTACAGCTGATTGTTCTACGAAGTTCTAGAAGCAATAAAGTTGTGTTCTATCCTGACCAGTGGACTTTTTACTAGAACTTCTACACCAACTGGACTTTAGAACGACGAACCCCGGAAACAAGCAGAGTATTTCTGCAACAATTGTATCTCCTTCTTTTTTGAAGTTGACGGTAACTATTAAGAATGTTTAGGTTTTTTAAGACGAAGCTACGCGTAGGCTATCTGCCTAACATAGAGGGGTGCCTTGGTCGGAGGACTTTTTAACGGGATCTAACGCATAAACATGTTACACCTAGAGAAAACTGACCTTAATTCGTGACCATTAGATCGACAGCCGCGCGACGGAGCTCGTACCCGGGACATTCACATTTCAGACGTTTCCATTTTGAGTGTCATATCCACTCGGCCATGGTGGGGCCGGTAATTATTAAAAAATAGAGTACGGAGCCATTTAAAACAAGTTGTTCATTTCAACAAACCGCCGGTGTTTGCATTGCATTATGTATCTATCTTTCACAACAATGTATGGGACTGTAATTATTAAAAAATAGAGTACGGAGCCATTTAAAACAAGTTGTTCATTTCAACAATGCGTCGGTGTTATCCATGCATTATGTGCCTTTCAACAATGGAAACCTTATATAGAAGAAATAGCCATGAACTGAGTGGTCTGCAATGGCACTACGTGCGTGAGCTCTCTCTACTCGCGAGACGGTTGCCCGGGGTTCTAGTCTAAAGTGTTTGTATGTAAATTGTGTGATTGTGTTATGAATGTAATGGGTTAGAACATCGATCACCGGATTGCGGGTAGAGGATGTGCATCACGGTCACTTGCCTTGTGCGCTCGGATGATCGCTGCGATTCGAGTCTGTAGGAGCGCTCTGCAGAGGATGATGGTTGTGACGACTGCTGTCATCGCGTTTGGTCGGGTCGAAGTTGCGACCGAGGTCTCTAGTGTCTTCTCTCACCCGCCAAGAATAAATTAAGTGGCCTTTCTGTTGTCGTGGGTGGCAGTCCCAAAACGTGGATCTTCCCCGTTTCCCTAGCATGTCTTTGACGATTGATTGGCCACAAATGACTGACAGAAACGGTCCAGCGAATTATGAGTATAACAAGGCAGGGATGACCCACGCAGGGTCACTGGGGCATTTTTTCCTGATTTTGTTTCCAATTTGCTCGAGGAGAAGTATTTTTAAATTACTACAGTGACACCTCTAATCATGCATGTGTCTCTTCCGTAAAAGCTAAACGGAAATTGAGTAATATAACTCTACGTTCGCTTAATAGAGGTAACCGCTCAAAGATTTTTCACTGTTAATGTGCGTTGAACATAATGCTACGAATTTTCGGGGAAACCTGCTGCTCTGGTGCTTAAAATATATAAAAATTCGTATTCTACGCTTATAAATTAGATAAATTTTGCTTTTTGTTGCATCAAAATCGGCCAACTAGAACGGGAAATACGGAGGTTTCGGTTTCCCGTATGTATTTTTATGGAACTTCTAAGAAATCTCGAGAAATATTGGTGCTAGGGCCTCGTCCTCTTCACTTTTGGGGACTTATTTTTGGCACCAAATTTTGTGATATTTCGCCAGAAGTCGCAAAGCTTGGCGACATTTTGGTCATTTGGCGCAATTTTCCCCATGGGGTCTGGAAGTTGCTTTTCTTGCATTAAAAACGCATAATAACCTAACATTTCTCATAAATTATGTAATCAAAATTCACGCTTTATGTAAAATCCTCGAGAAATTGACTTTTCTGGAAGATTCTTGTACCTTCTGCGTCGGCTATATATCAGAGAGCTTCATAAGCCCCAGTTCAGTGTGAGTGAGCGCCCGTATTGCGAAAGCTCTCTGAGCGAGTACGCTTTTTTTGTGACTTGATAATGCTATGGAAGCTGTGTTTTACCTCTCTTTTTGAAGCTGTTTTTAAAGTGCTGTGTGTAAATTCTTCATTGCTGTATCTTAAGGGATTGTTAGTGTTATCCCTTGAATATTTTCATTGAATTTTTGCCTGTGAAATTGTTTTCTTTTGTGTGTGAGAAATACAGCACTTGTGAGAGCTTCAGATCTTAGCGGACTGTTAAAAGCACATTACTGCTTAATTGTGCTTGTGAATTTTGTACAGCTGATTGTTCTACGAAGTTCTAGAAGCAATAAATTTGTGTTCTATCCTAACCAGTGGACTTTTTACTAGAATTTCTACACCAACTGGACTTTAGAAGGACGAACCCCGGAAACAAGCAGAGTATTTCTGCAACAATAGTATCTCCTTCTTTTTTGAAGTTGACGGTAACTATTAAGAATGTTTAGGTTTTTAAGACGAAGCTACGCGTAGGCTATCTGCCTAACATAGAGGGGTGCCTTGGTCGGAGGACTTTTTAACGGGATCTAACGCATAAACATGTTACACCTAGAGAAAACTGACCTTAATTCGTGACCATTAGATCGACAGCCGCGCGACGGAGCTCGTACCCGGGACATTCACATTTCAGCCGTTGCCATTTTGAGTGCCATATCCACTCGGCCATGGTGGGGCCGGTAATTATTAAAAAATAGAGTACGGAGCCATTTAAAACAAGTTGTTCATTTCAACAATGCGTCGGTGTTATCCATGCATTATGTGCCTTTCAACAATGGAAACCTTATATAGAAGAAATAGCCATGAACTGAGTGGCCTGCAATGGCACTACGTGCGTGAGCTCTCTCTACTCGCGAGCCGGTTGCCCGGGGTTCTAGTCAAAAGTGTTTGTATGTAAATTGTGTGATTGTGTTATGAATGTAATGGGTTAGAACATCGATCTCCGGATTGCGGGTAGAGGACGTGCATCACGGTCACTTGCCTTGTGCGCTCGGATGTTCGCTGCGATTCGAGTCTGTAGGAGCGCTCTGCAGAGGATGATGGTTGTGACGACTGCTGTCATCGCGCTTGGTCGGGTCGAAGTTGCGACCGAGGCCTCTAGTGTCACCTCTCACCCGCCAAGAATAAATTAAGTGGCCTTTCTGTTGTCGTGAGTGGCAGTCCCAAAACGTGGATCTTCCCCGTTTCCCTGGCATGTCTAAGACGATTGATTGGCCGCAAATGACTGACAGAAACGGTCCAGCGAATTATGAGTATAACAAGGCAGTGATGACCCACGCAGGGTCATTGGGGCATTTTTTCCTTATTTTGTTTCCAATTTGCTCGAGGAGAAGTATTTTTAAATTACTACAGTGACACCTCTAATCTTGCATGTGTCCCTTCCGTAAAAGCTAAACGGAAATTGAGTAATATAACTCTACGTTCGCTCAATAGAGGTAACCGCTCAAAGATTTTTCACTGTTAATGTGCGTTGAACATAGTGCTACGAATTTTGGGGCAATCTGCTGCTCTGGGGCTTAAAATATTTAAAAATTCGTATTCTACGCTTATAAATTAGATAAATTTTGCTTTTTGTTGCATCAAAATCGGCCAACTAGAACGGGAGATACGGAGGTTTCGGTTTCCCGTATGTATTTTTATGGAACTTCTAAAAATCTCGAGAAATATTGGTGCTAGGGCCTCGTCCTCTTCACTTTTGGGGACTTATTTTTGGCACCAAATTTTGTGATATTTCGCCAAAAGTCGCCAAGCTTGGCGACATTTTGGTCATTTGGCGCAATTTTCCCAATGGGGTCTGGAAGTTGCTTTTCCTGCATTAAAAACGCATAATAACCTAACATTTCTCGTAAATGATGTAATCAAAATTCACGCTTTATGTAAAATCCTCGAGAAATAGACTTTTCTGGAAGCTTCTTGTACCTTCTGCGTCGGCTATATATAAGAGCGCTTCATAAGCCCCAGTGCAGTGTGAGTGAGCGCCCGTATTGCGAAAGCTCTCTGAGCGAGTACGCTTGCTTTGTGACTTGATAATGCTATGGAAGCTGTGTTTTAGCTTGCTTTTTGAAGCTGTTTTTAAAGTGCTGTGTGTAAATTCTTCATTGCTGTATCTTAAGGGATTGTTAGTGTTATCCCTTGAATATTTTCATTGAATTTTTGCCTGTGAAATTCTTTTCTTTTGTGTGTGAGAAATACAGCACTTGTGAGAGCTTCAGATCTTAGCGGACTGTTAAAAGCACATTACTGCTTAATTGTGCTTGTGAATTTTGTACAGCTGATTGTTCTACGAAGTTCTAGATGCAATAAAGTTGTGTTCTATCCTGACCAGTGGACTTTTTACTAGAACTTCTACACCAACTGGACTTTAGAACGACGAACCCCGGAAACAAGCAGAGTATTTCTGCAACAATAGTATCTCCTTCTTTTTTGAAGTTGACGGTAGCTATTAAGAATGTTTAGGTTTTTAAGGTGAAGCTACGCGTAGGCTATCTGCCTAACATAGAGGCGTGCCTTGGTCGGAGGACTTTTTAACGGGATCTAACGCATAAACATGTTACACCTAGAGAAAACTGACCTTAATTCGTGACCATTAGATCGACAGCCGCACGATGGAGCTCGTACCCGGGGCATTCACATTTCAGCCGTTGCCATTTTGAGTGCCATGTCCACTCGGCCATGGTGGGGCCGGTAATTATTAAAAAATAGAGTACGGAGCCGATCAAAACATGTTGTTCATTTCAACAAATCGTCGGTGTTTGCATTGCATTATGTATCTATCTTTCACAACAATGTAGGGGCCTGTAATTATTGAAACATTTGAGTACGGAGCCATTTAAAACAAGTTGTTGATTTCAACAATGCGTCGGTGTTTGCATTGCATTATGTGCCTTTCAACAATGGAAACCGTATATAGAAGAAATAGGCATGAACTGAGTGGCCTGCAATGGCACTACGTGCGTGAGCTCTCTCTACTCGCGAGCCGGTTGCCCGGGGTTCTAGTCTAAAGTATTTGTATGTAAATTGTGTGATTGTGTTATGAATGTAATGGATTAGAACATCGATCACCGGATTGCGGGTAGATGATGTGTATCACGGTCACTTGCCTTGTGCGCTCGGATGTTCGCTGCGATTCGAGTCTGTATGAGCGCTCTGCAGAGGATGATGGTTGTGACGACTGCTGTCATCGCGCTTGGTCGGGTCGAAGCTGCGACCGAGGCCTCTAGTGTCACATCTCACCGGCCAAGAATAAATTAAGTGGCCTTTCTGTTGTCGTGGGTGGCAGTCCCAAAACGTGGATCTTCCCCGTTTGACTGGCATGTCTTTGACGATTGATTGGCCGCAAATGACTGACAGAAACTATCCAGCGAATTTTGAGTATCACAAGGCAGTGATGACCCACGCAGGGTCATTGGGGCATTTTTTCCTTATTTTGTTTCCAATTTGATCGAGGAGAAGTATTTTTAAATTATTACAGTGAAACCTCTAATCTTGCATGTGTCACTTCCGAAAAAACTAAACGGAAATTGAGTAATATAACTCTACTTTTAAAACCTTTAAAAAAAAAAAAACTTCAATTTTTTTTTTCCCTCTGAAACTGATCAGTTTTCTCTATAAATCACAAAAATTATGTTTTCCTTATTTTCGAAATTTAAATATCTGGTAACCATAACATTTTATGAAATCAATAATCTTCAACCAATTTTTTAAAAATTCATATCATTAATTTAATAATTTAATTCATATTAAGTACTTCATATTTGTTTCATTTTTTCCTGCTTCTTTAACTTAATGTAAATATTAACTTTCATTAATTACTTTTCAATCTAGGTTAATCGAGCAAAAAATAAAACTTTATGATTCGATAAATCGATCAGTATCTGTGCCACGACAATGAGTTGTTCACTTCACCGTTCTGACTTGATTTTGTACTAATTTTTGTTGTTGTTGTTCTCGGTTGGACAGACGAGTACACTATCCATTGAAACGGGTGTCATTCTCCCCCCTTCCTCCCAGTGGGATTGTACTTCGTCTTCCTGGTCCCTAATTTTGAAACTAATTCCAGATGAGGTACCAACCGGCACCTAAAATCGGCCACTTTAGAGGCATCGATTGAAAATGGAGGACATTGGAGCCACGAAGACACCAGCTCACATCAGCGTGTACGGTCCAACAGCATTACAGACGAGAAAAGCTATCAGCTAGTAAAATGCTCGGGTCTCATAGTCCCTGCAAATTCTTGTGAGGTGTTGTGACCATGAGTCGAGAAATCAATACGAAATATATTGCTACGAATTTTCGGGGCAATCCGCTGCTCTGAGGCTTAAAATGGTTTAAAATTCGTATTCTACGCTTCAAATAGATAAATATTGCTTTCTGTTGCATCAAAATCGGCCAATTAGAACCGGAGATATGGAGGTTTCGGTTTGCCATTGTTTTTCAATGGAGGTTATAGAAATCTCGAGAAATATTAGTCCTAAGGCTTCGATCTCTTCACATTTGGGGACTTATTTTTGGCGCCAAATTTGGCGATATTTCGCAAAGAGTCGCGAAGCTTGGCTACTTTTTGGTCATTTGGCGCGATTTTTCCAATGGGGCCTGGAAGCTGTTTTTCCTGCATTAAAAACGCATAATAAACTAACATTTCTCTTCTATGACGTAATCAGAAGTCCCGCTTTATCTGGAATCTTCGAGGAATATACTTTTCTAGAAACTGCTCGAAGCTTCTGCCTCCTCTATAAATTCCACCAGCGCGCTGCCCCGACAGTTCAGTGCGAGTTGAACGCTCTATGTGTGAAGAGATCAGTGAGAGTACGCTTGCTTTGTGAATTGATAGTGCTAGAGAAGCTGTGTTTTAGCTTTCTTTATGAAGCTGTTTTTAAAGTGCTGTGTGTAAATTCTTCATTGCTGTGACTTAAGGGATTGTGTACAATATCCCTTGAATATTTCCACTGAATTTTTGCCTGTGAAAGTGACTTATTTTGTGTGAAAAATACAGCATTTGTGAGAGCTTCTGATCTAAGCGGATTGTTAAAAGTACACTACTGCTAGATTGTGCTTGTGAATTGAGTACAGCTGATTGTTCTAGAGGCAATAAAGTTTGTGTTCCATCCTGACAAGTGACCTTTTACTTGAACTTTTAACACCAACTGGACTTTAGAACGACGAACCCCGGAAACAAGAAGCGTAGTTCCGCAAAAATATCCATTGTTTTTTGTTTAATTATGTATCCCGAGACAAATATTTTATTTCAAAACGAAAGTTGCAACTCCCGTAAAGGATTTTTCAGTGAGCTAATTTAAAGTTATAATTTTGAGAGGATGCTTATTGTTATAGAGAGGAATATACGAGAGAAGAGCCATCCTCTTAAGCACTACTATTACCGAGGGTCACATAGTTTATATGGTAATTACGTGTTTCAAAAAAGTTGCATTTATCAGCTAGTAAAATACTCAGGTCTCATTCTTGTGAGGTGTGGTGACCATAAGTCGAGAAATCAATACGAAATATATCCATTGCTTTTTCTTTAATTTTGGAGAGAGACAAATATTTTGTTTGACAAATATTTTGTTTGTACAAATCCAGAGACAAATATTTTGTTTGCAAACGAAAGTTGCAACTTCCGGAAAGGATTTTTTAGTGAGCTAATGGAAAGTTATAATTTTTAAAGGATGCTTATTGTTATAGGATATATTTTTAAAGCAGATAGTGTTCAAAAACTCATGTTAATGAGCTCATCATAATAACCCGTGTGTTTAATATCTCAGCTGTCCCATTGGGTTAGGCCGGAAACTAAAACGAATGCTAGATAATATATCAGAGGTGGGGAACTTTTTTACCATTAGAGGCCACATGTAAAATACGTTGATGTACCTATAAATGAAACTTGTATAAAATTATTATAGCTTTTGTATAGTTTTAAAAATTTACTGCATTTTATAGAAATATTACAAGAAAAAGTGATTAATTAGTAAAATACGTTGATGTACAGCTGCGGAAAAAAAAAGTCCCACTTGCTCTTTATTTCGCCGCCGTTCGTCATACAGGAAAGTTATATATACCAGTCGTTTGCAAATAACGCATACTTTAATGTGCTATTAATTTAATTTGCATAAGGGGCCGTCTTCATATTTATGTCTGCATCAACTTCATTTTGCTGAAAGGCAACACTGTATTTTGACTTCATTAAATGAAAGAAAACCTTCAAATTATCCTGAATATAAATTTTCACCAATTTTCTACGATAATTTCCGGAGATATTGCGAATTATTTTTTGCGCGTTTTTAAGGGACTTTCTGCAAATTGAAAAACGCTATTTGTAGGTTCCGAACTTTTCGCCTTTTATTCATTTCGCTCAAGAGAGTTAAAAAAAATAAACATTATTTTCAAGGAAAATACTTTTTCCATCTCTCTTAAAGATTTTTGTAGTAAGAATATCAAGGGTAGAAATTAGAATCTTTAGTCAGTGGTCCAAATGACCCGTGAGTTCATAAGTTCCTTGGTTCGTACACATGATTTAAAGGAAAAATGCAAATGACTGCTCACGATATTGAAAATCTTTCTAACTTTGAAATTGTTATCCCTTGATGGTTCTCTTGGACAGGTGAAATGTTGGCAGGAGTGAGAGGCTGTTCTCTGCTCTTCTGACTACAAGCATGAATGTTACTACGGTCAAACTTGAAGAATGGTTTCATGATTGAAAAATTATTTGTTTGAATTCCGTGTAAAAAACGCAATTAATTTTTGGCCGATCCAATATTATCACTGTGTTTGTTATTTCACTTTCTTCATTTAATATTATCGTTTGCAAAGTGCAATATTCTTATAAGACTTTTTGCGGAATTTTAATTTATATTCAGATGAAAATTTAGACTGAAAAACTTGATTTTGAATGTTTTTTTTTTGAATGTTTGATAAAGTATGAAAAGTCCAAAGACCCAATGTTTCCAATATTAAAAAAGGTCAACTTCAAGCCTCGAATATTGAGGATGTTTTTTTTCAGAAATAGGACGTTGTATTAGAAGACACATACATCTACTGCATCTAATTCTATACCTGAAAATATTTTTTGGGGGGGAATATGGTAGCGGACGGAACAACAGACGCTTTATAGAATCACCATCAATCTGTAAAAACCTGTAATTTATTTGTTTCAAAATTTGATATTTTTTAATACCGCTATCTTTTACTGTGTTTTTGCACAAAAGAACCCAGCAAACACAGTCCTATCGGATAAGTTTTGGGCCGACACTGGCATGCCGGCGCAGAATGTGCCGGTGCGATATCGCTCACGCGGTACCGAAAACGACAAAATTGCGTCCGCCTGGGCGTCTGTCGGGCCGAAAGGATGGGGTGGTTCTGGTTCGGTGTCGGCAAAAACGATAACGGCGTCGGCCCAGCCTTGTGCCACTTTTGAACCAAAACCATTACGTTTTTGGTGTGGTATCGGCAACGACAAAATATCGAAAACCGACCAGCACCTTATTTATTTCCAAATACCCTAATTAGCTCCGTAGTTAGTTCTCTAGGGTATTAATCAACAAATTAAAGTAATAATAATAATTATTATATAAATGACTTTACACCACTAGGACTAAATTTATTAAAAATACCTAATTAGCAAAATAGTTTGTTTTTAAGAAAATATTTGATGAATTTAAGAAGGAAAGCTCTTTTTAAAATTAACCGTATTATTTTTTTATGCATCAACCAATGTTTTACTTTTTTTAAACGTGTTATTATATGTTTGTCAGACCATAGACATTTTTTTAAACAAAATATTAGGCTCAACTAGACAATGTTCTTTTTTTTTCAAAAAATCTTTTAGAAGCCAAGAAAATTTATAATTTTCCAGAACCAAAGATTATAAATAAACATTCACGCAATGCTAAAGAAAGAGAGAGAAAAAAAATAAAGTTATACAACATGCTTTTTTTAAAAAAATGTTTTAATTTATTTTTTTGTTAAGTTATTTCATAATACAAAATAAAGTTTCCTTTTGATTTTATATATTACTAGCTGAAGTACCCGTTCTTCGCACGGGAATGAATGGACTTTTTGATATTAAGATTTGTGGTGATTACTATTCATTGTAATAAACAGATATAGCAAAGTGGATATCGCGTTATATTGTGTCCAATAATCATGCATACCAAATTGCAAGGCAATCGTTTGTACGGTGCAGAAGGCCATGCGGCCTAGCGCAATCTAGTGGCGAGTTTTAGCAGAACGGATACGGCGAAAATATTTTTCGCATTCAGATATCGATGTATACGAATTTTCATGACTATCGGCTGGACAGTCCTGAAGTTCATGTGTTGACGCGACATCTAGTGGCAAGTTATAGGAAAATGGATAGCGCCAAACTCTTCCCCGTGTTCAACTATCTATGTATACCAATTTTCATAACGATCATTTGCACAGTCAAGAAGTGATACACTGCAGGGCCATCTAGTAGTTAATTAAAGTAATGATTTGCTACAGCGCCGTCAAGTGGCGAGTTATAGCAAAATGGATTACGCCAAAATATTCTCATTGTAGCGACCGTTTGAATGGTCAAGAATTTGGCCTGCTGCAGCGTCATCTAGTGGCGAGTTAAAATAATAATGCATTGCAGTGTCATCTAGTGGTGAGTAACATCAAAAGGAACACAGTTAGAATATATTCTTCGTGCTGAAATGTGTAAGTATAAGAAATTTTATGCCGGTCGGTCGGACGGTATAGAAGTTGATGCGTTGCAGCGCCATTTAGCGGCAAGTTACAGCAAAATGGATAGTGAAAAATATTCTCCGTGTTCTAATATTCGCGTGTACCAAATTTCATCGAAATCGGTTGGACGATATTCGCATAGCAAACGGCTAAACGGAATAGAATTCAACGTTGTGCTGCGGCACCAAGTGGCAAGTTAAGGAAAACGGATAGCATAAAAACCTTCTCCATGATAAAAGACTTAGGTGAACCAAATTTCATCGTGCAACGGTGCTCAACGGTGCTGGAGTTTTTCAACCTCATAAACACATACCAACATTCATTTTTATCTATAACCAGTGTTATTATATATACCAGTCTCAAATAAAATCCAGTTTTAAATCTAAGCCTCGCCAAGGTGCCAACATACGCCATTTTGCAAGAGTTTTTTCAGGGAATCATTCGAAGCATTGACTTAGCAGCAATCAAAATGGGAAATGGTTCGACCGCCAGGCATTTATTTGAAAAGTGGAATCCCTTAATACAGCCGATTTTTTTAAATTATCAACTATAATGTGTTTTATTCATCGTTACTCCGATGTACTAAATGAGAAGATTTCAATTTTCTGAAATTTGGCGGAATTTCCCCAACTTAAATCAATGTATTCAATTGGCGAGAATTCTGAAGTTAGATCGCTTGAAATCCCTTAATAACTGCGTTATTTCTTCACGGATCATTAAACTTTAACGCTGTATTCTAATAAAACCTTTGCACTTGTTTTCAAAAATCTATTTCCTTAAGCTCTCAATAAATTGCGCCAAGCCGAAAACTGAGCAAACCGCTAGAACTCACTTACTCAAAATCCATATTTCAGCCATTTTATTTTTTCGCCAAACTAAAAAAATTTACACATTAGCCTCGGAAATCTTCAATTCTTATTGTTTTGCGTGTAAAGCATTACATTCCTGCTCTGATTTCCCATGCACACGATATTATAATTTAAAAAAAATAACCTTACGAATATAAACTAACAAAAAAAAAATCATTATTATTCTTTTATTTTTACTTTGAGAATTTAAAACATTTTATTCGGCAAAATCGCCACACATGGCAACCACGATCCTTATTTCACACTTTTTTCACTACAGGGGTTACAATTACGGAAAGATTTTTGCGTGAAGAACATAAAAAATCTCTTAAATTCCGGGAACAGGTGGACTTTCAAAGTTTTAAAGTGGACTACAATTTATTCTATATTATTTTACATATCTGTGCTAAATTTCAGGCCGATAGGTCTATTTTTGTGGATTTGTATACGAACGACATTTTATTCGGCAAAATCGCCACACATGGCAACCACGATCCTTATTTCACACTTTTTTCACTACAGGGGTTACAATTACGGAAAGATTTTTGCGTGAAGAGCATAAAAAATCTCTTAAATTCCGGGAACGGGTGGACTTTCAAAGTTTTAAAGTGGACAGTGGTTTATTCTATATTATTTTACACATCTGTGCTAAATTTCAGGCCGATAGGTCCATTTTTGTGGATTTGTATACGAATCAAATCCACAAACAAACAAACAAACAAACAAACAAACAAACAAACAAACAGAATTTCATTTTTATTTATAAGATTTTAAAGAAGAATGTAAACAACATACGTTAAAAGAAATTAAAATATTGGCTGATTCTACAAATAAACGGTTAATTTCATAAAAACCTTTTCTCTTCAAAATAATTAAACATTTTCATATACAAACAAATTATTTTGTTTATACTTAATAACTAAGTACTTTCGGCAAAACTAAGTATTTTTTGGATTTTAACTAAGTATTTTTGGCAAAATGAGCCCCAGTGATGTAAGGTAATTTATATAATAATGATTATTTTTAATAGGTTGATTAGTGCTAAACTATATATGAAACTAATAAGTATTAATAAACCATGTTTATTATTAGAAGATACTTACTTTAAGTAAATATTTTATATTACTGAACTTTTACAGTTTATGATTATCATTTAGTAGAAGAAAGGAACTTTCTATAACAGAATATACTTATTTTTTCTGTTGTTTTGAGTAATATGAAATTAAGTAAATAAGTTAAGTAAATAGACACATTTTTCAATGTAGTATGTAAGTTATTTATTAAAAATACCTTCCTGCTTGTTTATTAATAGTTTTCAAGTTGCTTATTTGAATTATAAATTTCATTTTCGCATTATTTAGAAATAATTAGCAGTTTTGAACTACATCTTATTTTAGTATTCCCTGAGATAACATTAAAAAAAATCTAGCTAAGAAAAAATACAAATTCGTAATATATACTTAAAAATCAACTTACCCCATTTTAACTGTCGTGAGAACTTAGCAAAATGAAAACCAAAAAGCACTAACCACATTTAGACAACTTTAAAATTTTTGTCTACTTGAGGTTAATACCAGTTAGTCTTTAGAAAAAAATCACAGTTTATCCAGAGAAAACTATAGCAAAGTCCGATCTAACTGACGTAAGAACTTAGCCTATTTCAAACTAAAAAGCACTAACAACATTCAGACAATTTTAAAATTTTTGTCTAGCTACAGTCAGTGCCATTTAGTCTAGGAAAAAAAATCGCAATTTATCCAGAGAAAAATGCAGCAAACTCCATTGCTCTGAGAAAACTCAGAATCCACGTTACTGAAAAGTTTGCGTTGCGAGATGATTTCTGTTACAACCTTGGAATGGAATGGGCAGGAGACGGTCACAAATACAAAAGGCAAACGAAAAAAAAACACTTTCCGCTCTTCGATTGACCGTGAATCTAGAATAGGGGACCTTTCCCTAAAACTAGAATAGGGAAAGGTCCATTTTTTCCTAGTGCGTAATACTGTGGTTCCTACAAGGGGTGGAAAGCCGTAGGAATGCACTCGACCCCAGCCACCCCCCCCCCACTGCGCGTGTGCTACATGTTATGTGTACGCGGACACGGGAATTGGAAAAGAAAGTCCGAGAGATTTTAGCTTTTAAATTATTCACTTTAAATTAGATCGCGTGGAAAAAGAAACAAAACAAATTAGTGTTATTCTACTGCAAAATAGTTCATACTTCAATATCTGCAATGAATTAATCAATTAATTTTTAGAAAGATAAATTACTATAATCAGCAAAAAATGGTTACTTTTATTCATTTTTACGGAGATAAGAGCATTAAATTTTATTTAATTTGTAACAGCATTTTACAATGTTGTATCAAAACACGATTTTGCCGTAATTTTTACTATTATTTTATTTGAACAGAAACATGACAAACAAGTTGTCCAAATAAATGCTATTAAATTAATTATTCATAGTTATAATTTTAAAATGAAACTATTAATATTTTTTCAATTTATAATTATTCAGTATAGTGAATTAAAACTTTTATTTATTTATTTTATTTTATTTTTTTTAACAACAGCAGCTAATGCATTATAAAAAAAAAAATTCCTTAACTATAAATTATACTGATATTTTTTATTTTTATGGAAATACTAATGAAAAGGTATTTTTTCTACTATTTTAATCCAATTTAATTTCAGAAAGTTTTGTTGTTTTGTGTTTTTTGTAAGGAAAAAACACAGGAGTTAATCCTTAGGGCGTCGGTGCCCTGAGCGGAAGAAGGCTTCTAGCGTTTGTTCCAATAAATAAAACAATTAATAAGCAATAAAATTGGGGTTGAACAGTAATTATAATAATTATTTGGTCTATAATTTTATAAAAATCAACCATATTTCCTTCATTTTATAAATATTAGATAATGTTTTGAATTTATATAAAATTTATAAAATATCCCCAATTTTTGTTCAGAATTGTGGATACAACGGTGATTTGTCCTCAATTCTATGTTCAAAAATCTGGTTAATTTATATAACCCATATTCACATTACATCTGGAGAAAATCACCCAACATCCAAACTGTAAATTGACAGATGCGCGGTAGACCTGAACCCTGGACCTTCACACTTCAACCAGCTGCG
Source organism: Cheiracanthium punctorium (assembly GCA_038373885.1). Classification (NCBI taxonomy): domain Eukaryota; kingdom Metazoa; phylum Arthropoda; class Arachnida; order Araneae; family Cheiracanthiidae; genus Cheiracanthium; species Cheiracanthium punctorium. The sequence continues at coordinate 20,894 of JAWZYV010015624.1, read as the reverse complement.
GATCCAGAAAAAAAAAATTCTGGAGGGGGCACAAGACAATTTTTATCACATTTTCTTATAGAATGACTTTTCTTATAGAATGACACGTAGGAATGCACTCGACCCCAGCCCCCTCCCAATTTACAAAACAAGTTAATGCTCCATAGTGTAAACTTCATTCGCCTAGGGGGAGGGATGGGGCTCTGGATCCGCCAATGACTTCAACCATATTCGGTGTCTTATCCACTCGGCCACGGTGGGCTACTTTTGTGAACTTTTAAAATTCAGCGTTTAATGTTCTGCATTGTATGTATTTTATTTTTAATTAATTTTATTATTATTTTTTAAATTGGAAGTACTTAACTTCTATCACTTTATATAAAATGAAATTCATAGTCATATAATTATTTCAGAGATGTGAATAACTAGACAGAAATTGCCCCAATTGAGGGGTGGGGGTGGGCGCTTAGAAACCCCTTCAATAATAAGTCATAAAAAACTGGCTAACTTATTTAACGCATATTCACAATACATCTGGAGAAAATCACCAACATCTAAACTGTAGATTGACAGATGCGCGGTAGACCAGAACCCTGGACAGGACCTCAGGTAAATTAACCAGATAGAATGATTCCCCCCCCCCCATCCCCTCCTTTTTTTCACCTGTGAAGGAGGCACTTGAATCCTACGGGCTCAAAACATTGTAAATAGAAAGTATTGAAATAATAAATTAAAAAGAATTATTTTAACAATATATATATGCTGCTTGTGCTGGCTTTATACCGTTCAGTTTAGAAATTACACTTCTGGACCGATATCGGTTTTGACGTTTGGTGCAGTACATCGCCAAAATCACATGTTAACCCTAAAAGGCTAGCCGCTATCGGACCGTTGCATGCCCGAAATGAACTTTTATTTGCCTACGCCAAACCGTTTTGCCAGCACAGAACCGACACCGTCCCAATTACCAGTATGCCAATGCCGACATCGAAACGGTACTGCCGATGACGGCCCATCCCTAACCCGATACGGCTGTGTTTGCTGGGAAATCTAATTTACTTTTATTTTAAGCAATTTTTAAAAATTGCCACTTAATGAATTTATATATGGTCCCTTAACTCATGAAAATAACATATTTTATTTAATATTGTTACAGAAATTACTCTGCCACTCCTGGGGCTCGTCGTTCTTAAGTCCAGTTGGTGTAAAAAGTTCAAGTAAAAAGTCCACTGGTCAGGATGGAATCAACTTTATTGCTTCTAGAACTTCGTGGAATAATCAGCTGTACAAAATTCACAAGCACTAGTAAACAGTAATGCGCTTTTAACAGTTCGCTTAGATCAGAAACTCTCACAAATGCTGTATTTCTCACACAAAGTAGAACATTTTCACTGGCAAAAATTCAGTAAAAATATACGAGAAATAACACTAACAGTCTCGCAAGACTCAGCGATGAAAAATGTACACACAGCACTTAAATTCAAAGGTTCACAAACAGCGCGAAACACAGCTTCTATCGCATAGCAAGCGTATTCACTCCCTCAAAACTAAATCAACATTGAACTCTCGGAGCAGCGCGCTGGTGGAATTTATAGAGGAGGCAGAAGCTGCGAGCAGCTTCTAGAAAAGTATATTTCTCGAAGATTCCAGATAAAGCGGGACTTCTGATTACGTCATAGAAGTGAAATGTTAGGTTTTATGTGATTTAAATGCAGCAAAAGCAGCTTTACAGGCCCCATAAGGAAAATCGCGCCAAATGACCAAAATGTCGCCAAGCTCCGCGACTTTTGGCGAAATATCGCCAACTTTGGCGCCAAAAAAAAGTTCCCTAAAGTGAAGAGATCTAAGCCCTAGGACCAATATTTCTCGAGATTTCTAGAACCTCCGTAGAAAACAATGGAAATCCGAAACCTCCGTATCTCCGGTTCTAGTTGACGGATTTTGATGCAACAAAAAGCAAAATTTAGCTATTTGTAGCGTAGAATTCGACTTTTTAGCTATTTTAAGCCCCAGAAAAGCGGGTTGCCCCGAAAATTCGTAACAATATAAATTAAACTACCGAACGAAAAAATTTGAAATTTTGCACAGCCATGTAATATTGCTTTCTGCATCTATTTACATAGAAATTTGTCTATGTTTCTATTCATAATTTTTTCAATATTAATTTAATAATTCATAATTCATATTAATATTTTATTTAAAATCATAGTAACATTAAATTATGTTTGGGTCGTTTAGTTCTAATAGTACGAATAAAAATCAGCTTATTATTATCAACATTACGGGGGTTGCTATTTTTATTTCTGGCCTAATAATGAAACAACAAATATTTATGATTGAAATTGGTTTTATTGTTTTTCAAAATATTCTCTATGTAGATCAATGCACTTTTGTATGCGTTTGAACCAATTTTCGAAGCACTTTTTCCACTCCGATTGAGGTAACTGCAAAACATGCGTTTTGAATGCAACAACCGCTTCTTCGGGTGTCGAAAATCGTTGTCCACGTAATTTATTTTTGATGTACGGGAATTAAAAATGTCATTGGGTGCCAAATCAGGGCTGCACGGCGGATGACCCATCAATTCGATGTTTTGGCATTTCAGAAAATCCTTTGTTTGAGCCATTGTGTTAGAGTTCGCATTGTCATGATGAAGAATTACGCGTCTTTTTTGGAATTTCTCCGGCGACTTCTAGCAAACAAATAGTCGTGTACCATTCAGAATTGACCGTCCTGCGTTGCTCTAACGCCACTGTCGCCATGTGACCTGTAATGGCGAAGAAACAGGCAACCATTTGTTTCTATGTGCTTCTTGCTCGAACAATTTTTGTTGGATTTTGCTCGCTTTAGAAGACCCATACAGTCGATTGCGTTTTGTTTCCGGCTCATATGCATAGATCCATGATTCATCACCTGCGTAGATGTTATACACAGCCTTTAACCCTTTAACGCGCAGTGGTCCCGCTCTGGGATCACCAAACTCTGATGTTTTGACTGTTGCCAGTCACGAAGAATAGATTGGATTTCTATAAAAAGAGTGGCGGGTGACCGAGCTCCCCGAGAGTCCTTTACTTTTTAGCACGTCATTTCCCGTAAAAAAATGATCACGATTATTTTTAACCGCACTGGCATCTGCTGGAAAATGGAAGAATGCGAAAACAGCTAGATCGATTGCCCAATGCTGAAAAAAGGGCAGCCGTTGCCATCGCTCGACTTAACTACCAGCAAGATGGCGGTCCAAACGTGTTGTTCAACGCTTTGTTCAACAGCTGGCTGTGCTCGCGCACAGCCAGCTGTCGTCAAAAAGGAGTCTCTAGATCTGTGACACGCGATGAACGTTTCGATCGTCCGCCATCTTGCTGGTAGTTAAGTCGAGCGAAGGCAACGGCTGCCCTTTTTTCAGCATTGGGAAAAGGTTGCGCCTCAAAGGGTTAATGCACCTTGATTGTATTTTGTCAGCATTTCCTTGCACCAAACAGTACGAGCCTTCTTTTGAGCGTTTTTCAGATCATGCGGGATCCAACGCGAACAAATCTTTTTTACGGTCAAATGTTCATGTAATATCTTATTGATGCTTGTGATACTAATGTCCAAAGACACCTCAATCTCACGGTCTCTCCCATGACGATCTTGCTTAATCAGTACTCGCACAGCATCGATATTTTCTGGCACAAAAACCGACTTGCACGGAATTCGCCCTGGACGACTTGCACGGCCTTGGACGACCTTGGACGACTTGCACGAAATTCGCCCTGGATCGAACACCGAACACGATTAAATTCGTTATACCAGCTTTTTACAGTGCTGTAGGATGGTGCTTCACCGCTATATAAAGATTTAAGTTCATCGAAGAACTCTTGTCTTGATAATCCACGTCGAAAGTTATGAAAAATAATTGCATGAAAACGTTCACCAGTCAACTCCATTTTTTTAACGAGATGAATTTTTAAATTTCCTGTAAACAACACAAATCAAGCTGAAATGGTAAATTCTTCGGAAGAATTTATGTTTGCAAATATCAAATTTTCAATTTAAATCGTCTGCGATCGCCTAGCCACGCTTTCTGTTGCCAAGGCCAGAAATATAAATAGCAACCCACGTATATGAGATATGATTTAAAGTATGAAAAAATATTTTAACGTATGGGGAGGGGGATTTTGAGTGCTCATAACTTACCCATTTTCAGCTCAAATTTATTGAAAATGGGTATCCGGGGTTAAAATGAGCTAAATTTTTGAAATATGATGTGAAATCTAGGGGTTGCCATTGGGAAAAAAAGTTCGTGTGAATTTTAATATGTAGATGGCCCCTTATGCAATTTTTATGCATAGCAAATTAAAGTGTACGTCAATCGAAAACGATTGGTATCTGTAACTTTGCTGTACGACGAACGGCGGCCGAAAAAAGTGGGACATTTTTTTCCCGCAGCTGTACCTATAAATGAAACTTGTATGAAATTATTATGGTTTTTGTATAGTTTTAAAAATTTATTGCATTTAATATATAATATTACAAGAAAAAGTCATTAATTATTTGAGAGAAAGTTTCAGTATAAAATATTTTCGTATTCACATAAGGGTAATAACATTATTAGATTCATAGATACGGCTGTATTTTTTTATATTTCACTATTGATATTTTTTATTTATGTTAGATGAAAATTACGTGAGAAAAGTGTTTAAAAATTAAAATGTAACTCCCTCTCTCCATTAAATTTTCCATTTTCTTGATTTACTTTTCTTCTCTTGATTATTGACATGCCAGTGAAAAAAGAAATATTAAATGATATCTCTAAGAAGGTGTATGCTTGCTAGAAATACAATAACATAATATGCCAGAAAAACCACAGAATAAGTAAAAGAATAACTAGATTTCCACAATGTCCGTTAGCAATACGGGACGACTCTACTAAGAGCACTTTGCAGAATGAATGGTAAGTTATAATAACACACTTTATTGATATTCCAGGCGTGTCTACCGGCGACTAAACAGGCGACTTTTGCTACTAATTTTAAGATTAGGTGACTTGCGCAACTTTTTTTTAAAACAAAAAACGACATTTTCATACTACTTTCAATTTTTGACTACACGTACCTTACTCCAGGCGACTCATTGTAAAATCAAATATCGGTTTTTATCTATTCCTTTTCTTTACAGATTCCTATTGGTCGTTCATGAAACATTATAATCTATTTTTTTTAATCATGCTATAAAAATAAATGCATTATATGCTCTGTTATATGACGCAAAGTTTTCAGTTTATAATTTTATTCATTCCTTTTTAAATGAAGCTAAATGACGTATGTTTATTTCTTAACTACAAAATCATGCAAAAATGCTACTATTTTGACAAGTAAAATTAAGAAAATGGCTACTAAACTGGCGACTTTTTTTATGTCGCTGAGGCTACTAATGATACTTTTTTTGCCTACTGATACAGGTGGACACCTGCATTCCAAACACAAATACACCAAAACAATTAGTAGACACCAAGTGGGATTAAAACAATGATTACTTTATAAACAACTAGCTGAAGTACCCTTCGCTGACGGGTTAGTTAGTACTTAATGCAAATTTCCAAAAAGCCAGAATTTTCGTCAGCATTGTAGGGCTACAAAGGATGGAAGTGGCATATTAGCAGAAGTAAAGAAAGCAAAGTTATAACTTTTCTGTATTGTTAAAAGATTGCAGGTTAGAGAGTAATTAATTAATTTCATTTCCTTCGCTTTAGTCGTTATTACGTCATGCGTGAAAATTTTTTACGTATTTTGAAATAAACCCGTGGGCTATTTGTCTAGGGTGGGGGGGTGCCTTTGCCCTGAGGAGTTTTTAAGGAGTTCTAATGCAAAAACCTGTTACACCTAGAGAAAACCGACCCCTGTTTCCGACCGTTAGATCGCCATCCGCGCGATGGTGTTCAAACCCGGGATCCTTCACACTTGTCAGTCCTTGTCGTTGCCTTTTTGAGTGCCATATCCATTTCGCCATGGTGGGGCCGGTAATTATTGAAACAATAGAGTACTGAGCCATTCAAAACACGTGGTTCATTTCAAGAATGCGTTTATGTTTTCATTGCATTATGTAACTTTCAACAATGGAAACCTTATATAGAAGAAACAGGCATCCACTAAGTGGCCTGCTCTGGCCTCTACGTTCGTGAGCTCTCTCTACTCGCGAGCCGGTTGCTTGGGGTTCTAGTCCAAAGTGTTTAATTTAGGGTGGATGTATAATGGGTAAGTATGTGAACCAGGTAAGTATGTGATGATGTTATGATGTGATGATGTTATGAATGTAATGGATTAGAACTTCGATCACCGGATCGCGAGCAGGTGATGTGCATCACAGTCACTTGCCTTGTGCGCTTGGACGTTCGCTGCGACGCGTGTCTGTAGGAGCGCTCTGCAGAGGTTGATGGTTGTGACGACTGCTGTCATCGCGATTGGTCGGGTCGAAGGTGTGACCGAGGCCTCTAATGAGGAAACCGACAAAGAACTCGGATCTGGCCAGGTTGTATGGAGCCAGGGACACACCAAGTGCTAGAAAGCAAGAGCTGTCTTCGGCCAACGGCAGCTGGACTGACGATTGATTGGCCGCAAATGACTGACAGAAACGGTCCAGCGAATTATGAGTATCACAAGGCAGTGATGAACAACGCAGGGTCAGTGGGGCATTTTTTTCTTATTTTGCTTCCAATTTGTATGAGGAGAAGTATTTTTAAATTATTACAATGAGACCTCTAATCGTGCGAGTGCCACTTCCGGAAAAACTAAACGGAAATTGAGTAAAGTAACTCTAATTTTAAAATACGAAAAAAAAAACCCTCTAATTTTTTTACTCTGAAACTGATCATTTTTTTTCATTAATCACAAAAATGATTTTTTACTTTTTTTCTAAATTTAAATATCTTGTAACCAGAACATTTTATGAAATGAATTATGTTCAACTATTTCTAAAAATACATTCAACCAATTTTTTTTAATATTCATATCATTAATTTAATAATTTAATTCAAGTAAGTACTGCACATTTGTTTCATTTGTTTCCTTCTTCTTTAATTTAATGTAAATATTTACTTTCATTAATTAATTTTCAATCTAGGTTAATCGAGGAAAAAATAAAACTTTGTGATTCGATAAATCGATCAGTATCTGTGCCACTGTCAATGATTTGTTCACTTCACCGTTCTGACTTGAAGTAATTTTTGATGTTGTTGTTTTTCGTTGGATAGACGAGTACACTATCCATCGAAACGGGTGTCATTCTCCCCCCTTCCACCCAGTGGGATTGTACTTCTTCTTCCTGGTCCCTAAATTTGAACCAATTCCAGATGGGGGACCAACCGGCACCTAAAATCGGCCCCTTTAGAGGCATCGATTGAACATGGAGGACATTGGAGCCACGAAGACACCAGCTCACATTAGCGTGTTCGTTCAACAGCATAACAGACGAGAGAAGCTATCAGCTAGTAAAATGCTCGGGTCTCATAGTCCCTGCAAATTCTTGTGAGGTGTGGTGACCATGGGTCGTGAAATCAATACGAAATATATCCATTGCTATTTGATTAATTTTGAATCCCGAGACAAATATTTTGTTTGAAAACGAAAGTTGCAACTCCCGTAAAGGATTTTTAAGTGAGCTAATAGAAAGTTATAATTTTGAGAGGATGCTTATTGTTATATGCTATATTTATAATGCAGATAATGTTCAAAAACTCATGTTAATCAGCACATCATAATAACCCGTGTGTTTAATATCTCAGCTGGCCTATTGGGCTAGGCCGGAGGCTAAAAGGAATGCTAGATAATATATCAGAGGTGGAGAACATTTTTAACATTAGAAGCCACATGTAAAATACGTTGATGTACCTATAAATGAAACTTGTATAAAATTATTATAGCTTTTGTATAGTTTTATAAATTTACTGCATTTTATAGAAATATTACAAGAAAAAGTCATTAATTATTTCAGAGGAAGTTTCAATATAAAATATTTTCGTATTCACATAAGGGTAATAAAATTATTAGATTCATAGATACTGCTGTATTTTTTTATATTTCACTATTGATATTTTTTATTTATGTTAGACAAAAAATACATGAGAAAAATGTTTAAAAATTAAAATGTAACTCTCACTCTCCATTAAATTTTACTGAAACCTGATTTATTTTTCTTCTCTTGAATATTGACATGCCAGTGAAAAAAGAAATATTAAATGATATGTCTAAGAAGGTGTATGCTTGCTAGAATACAATAACATAATATGACAGAAAAACCACGGAATGAGTAAAACAATAACTAGATTTTAACAATTGCCGTTAACAATAAGAGACGACTCTGCTAACAGTACATTGCCAGATTTAAAAATGGTAAGTTATAATAAAACACTTTATTGATATTCCAGCGTGTCTACCGGCGACTAAACAGGCGATTCTTGCTACTAATTTTAAGATTAGGTGACTTGCGCAACTTTTTTGATCAAAAAACGACATTTTCATACTACTTTCAATTTTTTGACTACTTGTACCTTACTCCAGGCGACTCATTTGAAAATCAAATTTCAGTTTTTATCAAATTCCTTTTCTTTTCAGAGTTCTTCTTGGTCGTTCATGAACCTTATAATCTATTTTTTTAATCATGCTATAAAAATAAATACACTATAAGCTCTGGTATATGACGCTAAGTTTTCAATTTATCATTTTTTATCATTTTATTCATTCCTATTTAAATGAAGCTAAATGGCGTATGTTTATTTCCTAGGTACAAAATCATGCAAAAATGGTACTGATTTGACAACTGAAATTAAGAAAATGCCTACTAAACTGGCGACTTTTTATTATGTCGGTGAGGCTACTAATGATACTTTTTTTGCCTACTGATACTGGTGGACACCCTGATATTCAAATACACCAACACAATTCGTAAACACCAAGTGAGATTAAAACTATGATTACTTTATAAACAACTAGCTTTTTATTTTATAAACAACTAGCTGAAATACCCTTCGCTGACGGGTTAGTTAGTACTTAATGCAAATTTCCAAAAAGTCAGAATTTTCGTCAGCATTGTAGGACTACAAAGAATGGAATTGGCATATTAGCAGAAGTAAAGAAAGCAAAGTTATAACTTTTCTGTATTGTTAAAAGATTGCAGGTTAGAGAGTAATTAATTAATTTCATTTCATTCGCTTTAGTCGTTATTATGTGATGCGCGAATGAATATTTACGCAGTTTGAAATAATTCTCGGAAAATCTCAAAATTTAATCAAATTTTCTGAAAAATTGGAAAACTAGGGGTCTAATCGGAGACAGTCGGTTAACCGAAGGTTCGGTTGCGTGACGTCAGATTGACGTCAACCGAACCCTGTCAGGGAAATTTTTAAACTGAGATGCACGGATGGAAGATTTAGCGGAATTATTACTTCCGAATGTTTACATTCTAACGTGCTTTTTGTCTGCCAAGCTGTGTGTTGGTGGAAGGAGTGCGGTTCGTGTTTGTAGTTGCTGCGGAGCAAAGAATAAAGCCTACGCTTCACGTGTTTTTTTCAAAGGAGAAACATTTTTGGATCTATTTGACGCGGTCTTTTATTAGAATATTATTAAGTGTAAGTTTTACAACTCTCCTGCCTTTTCTAATAATTCGTTGACTGAACCAACGTTTATATTGGACCTATTAAATGCAGAAAAGCTAAATGTTTCGTTATATTACATACAAATTTCTTGTTATAAATTTAATTAAACGAATTGATTAATGCTAATATGTGTGCATTTGTGTATTGAAAACAGTTTTTTGGTATGTTTTGTTCAAACAATTTTGTTTGCTTATTTTCATTCAAATTTTAGCTATCAATGAAATTATTTATTAAGTTAACACCTTACATGGACTTTAAATTTATGTAACTTGTTTCTCAACTAGTTTCTTTTTGCTGATTTTCTTAGGCAACTTGTTGCTGTCTTTTATCTATCACTTGAAGTTATTATTTTTTTAAATTGCTTAATAATAATGATTATGCAGAAAAAACATTCGATGTAGCTGTTGATTTTTATACTACTGATACTTGTAATACTGTTATATATATACAAATAGGATATCTTCTAAATAATTAATTATGAATGCTTGATTTTTTATATGACATTTTTGCATTGCTAATAATTTTATAAATCTTCTTACAAGCTATATTTTGCTGCAAGTGCGCATTTATAGTTTTGTAATTTTCCTAGTTACCACCTTCAGTTACTCCTTTTCAATCAGCATCTATGATTTATCTATATTCATTTTGAATACTTTGTAAAATACAGCTGTCTATTTAGACTATCTCCATTCTATTTTTATTTAATTTCCCAACATTATCAGCAACAATGTTCAAATTCAAAATGTGGTTTCTAATTCTTGCTAATAGCTGTTATATTTTTATGCAAGGTATGTCTTATTTGTAGTATGTTTTGTGCTTGACTTATTGTTAAATATATATATATATATATATATATATATATATATATATATATATATATAATATATATAAATATATATATATATATATATATATATATACTATATATATATTTATATATACATATATATATATATATATACATATATACAGGGGGCAAGGCCCCTAGACTCACTACGCTTGCTTTTCGTATTAGGCATTCGATCCCTGATAAGGCTTATTTGTAAAAAAGGCATAATTTCAAGAAACAAAACCAAAAGGTTGGATCAGATGGTATGTTACCGAGCTACACATTGCTTGGTTCTTTCATGTTCTTTGGAACTAAACGATTTAACTTCACACTATTTTTAATTATGTGAAATTCATGGAACACCCTTGTATTAGCCAATTATGGCATTTTTTCATAATTTGGCGACTTGCGTATATGTATAGTTAAAAATTAGCTCTAAGAAAACAGTACTTCGACAGGCGACTTGGGCACTAAGAAAACAGTATATAGTCTGACTTAATTTAAATTGTTTCAAATAGACACGAAAAAAATTGAAAGCGTATATGCTATTTTGTTGGGAACCAAAGTTTGTATAAATTTTTCAAAGCGTGGGATTTAAAGAGTTAAAGAAAAAGAAAAACTAAATGGAAGGTAAAAAAAGTTACAAATTCAAAACTAAAGAGATTGAAATGTGCATCCAACAGAGAAAATGCGTCATTTTATGCAAAATCATCAAAAAACACCTGAAATATGCAATTGCATATGCAAATATGCAATTGCATATATTCCGCGGTCTGGTCATAAGATAAAAAAAAAAATTGAAAAGCCACAAAATTTAGCATCTGACTGTTTTCTCTTACATTAAAATTATTTTGAATGTGATAATATTATGTAACAATTTGAATTAATTTTATACTATGGTACTATACTAGGCGCGTAGCCAGGAAAAATTTTCGGGGGGGGGGGATATGAACTTATATGTGCATAAATAGACGGAAGTAGTATATTATAGTATAGTACAGGGGTATAGGAAGTATTGTATAGTACTTCCAGGGGTATAGGAAGTATAGTATAGTAGTAGTATATATAGTACAGGGGCGTAGCCCCTGTACTATAGTCCATCTCCTGAAAAAACACTCAAAATACTGGTGTTAAACGATAAAGTAATTAAAAAACTTTGTAAAAAACACACATAAGAAGTAAAAGGAAAGAGGATACGCGTTTCGTTCAAAAATTGTTTTGAACTTCTTCAGTCCAAGCCCTTCGACGTAAAGAACGTCAGTTCCCTGTTCGACGTCAGTTCCCTGTGTTCTTTACGTCGAAGGGCTTGGACTGAAGAAGTTGAAAACAATTTTTGAACAAAACGCGTATCCTCTTTCCTTTTACTTCTTATGTGTGTTTTTTACAAAGTTTTTTAATTACTTTATAGTCCATCTCATCAGAATAGGTGTCTTAAGGTCACAGATCTTTCTCTCCTTTCGCTTGTAACTAGGATAACAAGTAGTGTAGGCAGGATTTTATTTCAGATTGGGGGGGGGGGAGGAGAACTCGATATTTGTTATAAAAAAATCTAGCATTATTTCCACCTGTGCGGTGGTTATCCTCTCTAATCTTGGTTTTTTGCTTCCATCCAAGGGCGGATTAAAGGGGGGGAGCGCCCTGTAAAGAAGTTATTTGCTTGGGCTGTTTTAAATTATTAAGTTGCGTTGTGATACATGAATAATCCAGGTACGAAATACACTTAGTTGCAATATAAAAAAAGAGCTTTAAATACTTGAAACTATTTTATTAAACATATACTATTGAAACATTATTATAACGGGCGGTGGTGGCTCAGCGAAAATAAAAATACGTCCTATATGGACAGTGAAATTAAGGTGGAATGATTTAAAAATTACGCCAGCACAGAATTACACATTGGCGAGAACAATAACTTGGCTGAGATTAATAGCGCCAATTCCAGAGCAACCCTAACAGTTAATCCAATAAAATTACAATGACGTAATCGCGAGCAAATAATTTTAAAGTCGTCGCAGGGGAACAACTAAATAACTTACGCCAGCAGGATGCCAAGAGGAAACTCAAAAAGGCCGTTGATTTTGCAAACGGACGCAATATAATCTATTTTTAGCACACCGGTCTGAAGAGACGAAACAATTAAGAACAAAAAGAATAGTGCATACGGGAAAAGTAAATATACAGATTTAAAAGCCGAAATGGCAGGAAAATGAAAACAGAAGTGATTTAGAATTCTTGAATTTTGGATAGATTACATTAAAGAAAACCAAATTAAATGATTTTTAAATTAGATATGTGATCTTCATCACATATATACTCCCTCAACCAGGAAAAAAATTTTTGAAGAAATTTTTTTTAATTAGTTACAATTAATGTCTTTAAAAAATTTTAATTAAATGCTCTGTTTGGCTGGCATAAACAATTAAGAAAATCTTAAACATATTCAGACAAAATTATACAATTGCAAAATTACTGCTGACCACCACCTAATAAATGTTTAGAGAAGAAAAAAAAATGTCATGACACAATAAAAATAATAACTGCTAGCAATACAAAAGTAAATGTCGACAAAATAAAAAGGGAGCATTTAGCTCACAATACAAAGGGGCATTTTAGCTCATCCTTTTTTTTTTCAAATAAGGGGCATTTCAGCAACCCTTTTTTTTAAATAAGGGGCATTTCAGCACACCCTTTTTTTTAAATAAGGGCATTTCAAGCTCATTGTTGCACATCAAAGATATACTGCTTAAACTTGCAGTGAGTACTCAAAATTATTATTTTTACAACAAACAACATGATCATGATCAAGTAGCGCTGTTAAATGGTTATAATTATAAGGCCTTTTAAAATGCATGCATGAAAAAAATCAATCAATAAAATTTGTGGCTACGTAAATTTACCATAATATGCCATTCAAAAATTGCTTTGATGGCTATTTCTCACAAGTTTTGTACCATGGTAACAAGAAGTGTAGCAACAATTTAAATTATCTATCTGGCAACATATAAACATGTATACATACATAAGAGGAGAAAAATAAACACATATTTAATACAAAATATACCCACACAAAATAACTATAAGACATTTTTGTTTTGGAGAAAAAATGAATCTATGTACAATACAGTCTATGAACATCAATTTAATTACAGTAAAATAATGTGTAAAAATGACCTTCGAAACGGTGTAAGTTCTGTTGAATTGTAACTATTGTTTATGTAATTTATTTTAATACAATGTCAATCTATATTTTATAATAAATTACTATTTTATTAATTTTTAGTTGTTATTATTTACTTTAGAAGTCCTAATTTATCAAGTGTTGATCTTAAAAGACATTAACTTAACGAAGACAAAACGATATATTGACAGATACAGCCAAATTCCAAACACACCTGTGATACCTGTTGGTCCAGCCAGACAGCACACAAAACATGCATACATTCCAATCAAGTGGGATCCCTCGATAATTAAACAGACATACATCAATATATCAGTGTCTAACAAGAAAATTAATAATTATGTGAAGGTAGGGGAAAAATTTTAAATAGCAAAAACATGATGATATTTAACTTTGAAAGTACTGAAATGTAGCTTTAAACTTGGAATGAAATTTAAATAAACTGTAAATATGATCGTAAAAATGCAGTCACGAAAATAAAAAAAGAGACGTTTGTGGACATCTTCTAGAAAATACTGACTAAAGTAATTATTTAAGAAATTCAAGAAAAGAATTGTTGCGTTACTTAAGTCACCACATTAATTTTCAAAAGTGACAAAAATGTGAAAGAAAAAAAAAAACACACAAGTACAAGTGAAAAAAAAACATCAAAATGCAATTATAAAACAATACAATATACCCTAAAATTTCACTTATTAAATGTCTTAAGTGTTAATCTGATCAATACATAAGCATTTTATTAATAAAATATATGAAGAAACAACAGTTCACAAAAATCACTACAAATAAGCATATAACTAAGTAATCAGATAAATGTAAATACTCTGAAAATATATTTCAACTAATGTGGTATTTTATAACACTGTGAATATTTGACAAAATAATATTGTATTAATTTAAAAAAAGGCACATAAGAGTTTTAAATATATCATATTGTAGAAAAAGAAAATAATGAGATATTTCAAAGTATGATGTTATGTTTGTGTGTGTAAACAAAAGAGTGACAAAGACAAATACAATGTGTTCAAAAAAATTGTAATGTACTACAGTACATCGTAGTGAAAATGTTTGAGAAAAATGCAACAAATATTCAAAAATTTTGTGTGTACAAAAAGCGGAAGGACAAGCACAATGAACTCAAAATGAGCATAACATCATCAGTTGTGAGTGAACATATAAGACATAAACACAAGTGTGATGAAAAAAAAAAAATCAAGTGTGTGAAAAGGTTGAGAGTCAGCAAGTGTAAGCAATGTAAAATAACAAAAAAAAACAACATGAAAAATGCAAGTAAATTGAAAAAGTGTAATTGTGGACAAACACAAACTTCAAAGATCAGTGACTATTCAAGTATGAATCTTATTTGAAGTACAACAAACAATGTATGATATAGTGTATTTGTGAAAAGAAAAAAAAAAAGGTAATCAAATGAATACCACTATACTCTTCCAAAGAATGCATGTATTAAACAGAGGCATATCAATGGCAGGAAAGAAATAAAACAGTGTATCTAAAAAATGTAAAAAATAGTGTGAACAGTACAACCTATGATAAACATGTAAAACTTGTATTTAAAAGGCCAAAAATGGAGTGAAACACAAAAACATAAAGTACACTTTTAAAACGGTGTTCAAAATAAATAATGTGTAAAAAATCAGTCAACATGAGGACTGTAAATAATAGCATGTTCAAAGAAAAAAAATGTGTAAAAAATGACAAAAATAGAAACAGTATATTGTGAGGTAAGAAAAAAAACTGAAAGAATATGTATGTTGTGCCATGGACTTTAATATGCAAAATTGCAGTGTGTAAGAGTGAGTAAAAAGTGTGTGCCTTAGAAAGCCCTTGCCATGGACTTAATTATTGCAGACTGTCATGATTATAATAAAAAGAGTAAAGAAAAATATAACGATGTATGTGTACCTCATACAGGCTGAAAAATGAACACAAAAATGTAAAATACCATGTGAGCAAAAGCGAAAACATAATTTAAAATCACAAGAATGAATATGTAAGCAAATAGAAGATTAAACACACAAAAAGGTCTGTACACAAAAGTAAATATATAAAGCAATGAGTAATAATGATATTTATCGTGAGTAAACGAAACCCAGTGCATAAAGAAGAAAAAAATTAAGAAGTGTATTAAAATAATTAAATATGTGTGAATTGCAATCCAACAGTTGTATTAAACAATAAAATATTAATGTCATATATATACTATATAAAAGGAGTAATTTAGATTTAAACTAATTTATAAACATGGTTGAAAAACAATAATTATTTTTTTTATAACTCCTTAGAAGCAGTAAAATAATAAAGAAAAAATTCAGCATCTTAAATATTTTCTTTGACACGTTATGACTAAAAAAACTATTCTTAGCATGTGCTATTTGCATACTAAAAAAAAGGATGCCAAGACAATATGAACATGATTATTATTATTATTATCATACTAGTTTTTAAAAAAACTGCATTTATAAATGACTTACCAAATTTCTCAAGAATAAAACTTCAGCCATTCAGTAAATAAAAATTTTAGCAAGAACTTTTCATTAGTCATACTTAAAACATAATGTCCATTAAATTATCAGTTCAAACGGCATTGCATAGTATGAGCTGTCGGTGTATCAGGAGCGCGCACATTTAAAAAAAACAAAACAAATTGCCGATCACAGGAGGGAGAAAAATACAGTTTTCGCCAAGTTCAGTGAATGGCACACCTAGAGATGCACGAAAAAAAAAAAAAAAAAACTACTGTAGACTGCAGACATCCGGAAACAAAGTCCCAAATTTGCGGTGATCGGACGGCTTTTCGTACAGTTCAGCATTAGTTTTAAGTTTCACGCGTAAAGCAAGGCAGGAAAACATAACGTACTCCATACAGGAAAACAGAAACATACTCCATACGCCGACACAATAGTCTCCAAATAGTCATAGGAACGTGTAGAACTCAAAGCGGTATTACGGATGTGCTTTGGTAGAACTCACCTACAATTCGTCGGAGGGTGTTGCGTAGTAAGATCATGGATAATCCCTACATGAATTGAGGAGACGATCGGAAACTCATCATTAATGAATAGCCAGTCCATCATGGAGCTCCGTGTTCCGTAAAAACGAAAGTCACATCACTAGAGTAATACATCACACATGTTCCATAAAACGAAAGTCACATCACTAGAGTAATACATCACACATGTTCCATAAAACGAAAGTCACATCACTAGAATAAATAGCATTGCCGGGGCCGGAATGTGCATCCATAATGCAAGCAGACGGACTGGAGTGAAGAAGTGTCCTGAAAGGGGTTGATTCCGCCATTTTGCTAAGCCACCACCAGAATAAATGCAACATAAGTGCCTGGGTAGGCACCAATTTATGTAAAGAAGGTTTTTTGACTGGGTTCTTTTAAAATTACTTAGTTGCGTTGTGACATGAATAAACCAGGTACGAAATACACTTAGTTGCAATATAAAAAAGAGGCTTTAAGTACTTGAAACTATTTTATTTAACATATACTATTAAAATATTATTATAACGGCGGTGGTGGCTCAGCGAAAATAAAAATACGTCCTACATGGACAGTGAAATTAAGGTGGAATAAAATAAAAATTACGCCAGCACAGAATTACACATTGGCGAGAACAATAACTTGGCTGAGATTAATAGCGCCAATTCCAGAGCAACCCTAACAGTTAATCCAATAAAATTACAATGACGTAATCGCGAGCCAATAATTTTAAAGTCGTCGCAGGGGAACAACTAAATAACTTACGCCAGCAGGATGCCAAGAGGAAACTCAAAAAGGCCGTTGATTTTGCAAACGGACGTAATATAATCTATTTTTAGCACACCGGTCTGAAGAGACGAAACAATTAAGAACAAAAAGAATAGTGCATACAGGGAAAAGTAAATATACAGATTTAAAAGCCGAAACGGCAGGAAAATGAGAACAGAAGTGATTTAGAATTCTTGAATTTTGGATAGATTGCATTAAAGAAAACCAAATTAAATGATTTTTAAATTAGATATGTGATCTTCATCACACGCCCCCCCTCCGAGAAAAAAGAAATTAATGTAAAAGATCCTATTTTGCTTCCATAAAATGGTTGTATATCTCAATCTTCTAACTAACCGCCCCCCCCCCCCGACAAACTTGCAATAATCCGCGACTGTTTCCATCTCAATAACTTCGCGATAGTTGTATGAACAAACAAGCCAGGCACAGAATAAACAAATAAACATGTGCTGTTGAGTTAAAGTTCACTGCTTTCACTGTTTCTCTCAATTGTATACTGAATTTTCATTGGCTAGAAAACTCGAAGAAAAGAAAGTAATATAAACACTCCTACTTCAATGACATCACTGTTGGGGGACGAACCACACATAACTAGTCCCGCCTTCCGCATATCACGGCTGAACCGACCGACCGTTCCAGTTTACCAAATTAGACAATTTGGGGTAACTCACTGGAGGTACGGATGAGTTCCGTGTGACGTCACGCAATCTAACGTTCGGTTAGCCGATTATGCGAGATTAGACCCCCTAGAGTTTAATTTGAGTGACCACCTATCATGCCACCAAATTTTGTTTCATTCCCTGTAGTCTTTATTTCGTGATGCTGGAACAAAAATTTACGCACTTTAAAACGATTTTTACAAAATCTCAAAATGTAATCAAAATATTTTTAAAATTCATCCTCTATAAATAAGAAACATAACCTGCGTCTTGAAGAGTTTCTTCATACACTACCAAGTTTGGGGATTTTCATAACAAGAAAACTAAAATTTGGATGAAGAAAGCTATGTTTAAAACTAAAAGAGCTCTAAATATTTCTCTTTCGAAATCTAAAGTATAAAATTATTTTATGATATGCGTTTTTTAATTGATAAAAGCATTAAATTTTGACAGTACCAATTAGAACGGCAATTACACAAACATAAATTTATGGTTTAATTATCATCTTGCTCTTTGAAAAATAAAAAAAGGTGACTAAATAATAACGTTTAATATTTCAAATGAATTTCATGAACAACATCACAACACAACTGCAAATCTAGTATAATTAAAGGATACACCCAATGGAATCAATTACAGAATGCATTAACTTTGTTATCGTGAAATACATTTTATGAAAAAAAGTTTTAGTACATAAAAACTGCACTTGTACAAAATGTTTCAGATAAATCTCTTATCAACTTCTATAAAAAAATATTTGTTAAAATAAATAATGTATTTGCTTTAGCATCTCAAATGCATCACTCCCATCAAACGTTTTTCCATATTTTTCCAAGAAGCTGCTCCTTTGAATTAAGAAATTTTCAACCAATGAGTTTTATTGTCTTGACAGAACATCATAACAAATATAAAAAGGGCTTTAAAGTAAGCAATATTTAAGCTTCATTTTCTGTTTTTATTTTCGCATTTTAAAAGTGATTGACTAAAAAATGTGCTAACATTTTATTTTACTAGAAAATGCAAATTGTCTTAGCTTATTTGTTTGGATACTTCTCATGGGGATTTCTTTCTCTTGTGAAGTGGTCTGTAGAAAACGCTTAGCTGGATTTTAGTTTGTAAATTTAAGATAAGATAGTTTTGAAACGCTAAGTGTACATTATTTTTTTTCTCTCTCTCTCATTTCTTTATTTGAGATGAAAAATTGTGCCAGTGAAAATATTTATCTTCTGTACATTTAGTTAATCGAGGTGTAATGCTATTGTCAAACTTACGGTATTCATAGCTGTCATCACATTATTCAGAATAGCTTAAGTAGATTTTAGAAAGTCCGGAATGATTAATTCTTAAAAAAAGAACATACAGTGAAGCTTCTCGGAATCGACCACACTCGTTCTGCGAAAATTCGGTCGGTAAGAGAGGTATTCGCTCAGAGATATTTAAACATTTGATAGTCAAGAAAAAAAAAATGTAAAAATATTGTGTGTTTCGTTATTTATGAAATTTCATACTCATATATAAGTGATTAGTAATTGTGCAAAAACATCTTTAAAATTTAAATTTTGATAATAAATTTAGAAATTTCATATTGTTCCATTCTTTTCTCCCTTTTTATTTTATAATTTACATGTGACAAAAGAGAATTTATCATGATATACTTCATGTGTTCTGAATTTGGCATAAAAATATCTAAAATTTGCTTTTTTGGGTTTTATCACTTCCAAAATTAACCCCCTAGATCCTTTTTGAATTTCTTTTTCGTGAGACTCGATCACATCGATACGCTGCTCCGGTGGTAAAATCGCTCGTTTCTTAGACATGTCTCTTCTCTAACCTACAATATTCGTACGCAATGTGTTCGTGTACTTGTACCTGCTGTCGATGTGCAGTAGTGCGACTGATTTCGAATGTGGTTTTTACTTACTGTACTTCCAAATTCAAGCAAATTTTCTAGCTGGAACCCGTCGAATTCGACGGTCTCACTTTATTGACTGTATTTTCAATTTATTGTCTGTAATATTTAAAAATAAATGGGAACGATCAAGAATGTCATCAAGGTCTTGAACAAAACTAACAGGAAAAATCAAAGAGCGACGCTGACGGAACATGACTTGTGACAGAAAGTAAACAAAAGATTTCACGCCAGTTCTTAGCAACTGTACAATGACGATGAAATGATTGAAATCTTTAAAATTTGTTTTTAACAATCTTTATTAAATAAAAAAAAAGAAGAGTAGATATTAAATGACGAATGAGCAAATAGAATTACAAATTCTAATTGAGTATTTCGTTGAAGACGATATTTTGGGTAAAGTCATCGATCACGTAACGTCCATCTGAATTCTCTTAAATGATCTTGACTGTCACAGCATTCTTCGATCTGACACCATTGAAAGAGTGACATACAACATTCCATGAGAAAATACGGGCGCAGAAAGGTAAAGGCCAAAAGTATGAAGCGAAAATATAGTGAAAAATTTCGGAATTCTGCAAGAGACAAATAAATCTAATCCGCTAAATGGCGATCGCGCGCTCCCTGCTTTATTTGCCTTTTCTCAAGCTACCCTCGATGGTAAAGATCCAGTATCAGACAGAAAACTGAAAAATTAAAGAAATGAAAGATAAATCGCTAACTAAAAAAGGAGTTTATAACTTTCGTCAATATCGTTAACAAACCACAATGTATTTGTATGGAGAAAAGTTTGAAAAAAATTTGAAACTCTTTCATATTTTAAATGCTCACTAAAGTGCTGTATATTAAAAGCGTATAAAAATCCATGCGCCGTCCCTATTTTGCTTTGTTTCATTAAATTGAAAAGTGTATC
>JAWZYV010015623.1:0-55125 GCA_038373885.1 Cheiracanthium punctorium | reverse complement strand
GAAAACATAAACACTTCAAATATCAATTTAAAATTCACATTAAAAACCTTAAACATCGAAAGATTCGTTAAAAAGAACACTTACCTCTATTTTTTTGGTAAATAACCGCTCAGAAATGTCCCCAACACCCACCGGCTTATAACGTACTATATTTCTAACAAACACCCACAAATTCTTTTCTTATATTAACATAACACATTTCATTCCCTTCCATCAATAACGCAAACAATTTCAAATTCCCAAACCTGACGAAACACGTATTCTTTATGGTTGCCAGTCACAACTACCACCGGCAGTTGGCGGTGCATCGCTCACTCTCGCGTCAGATTGTTCGCCAATGATTTGTAAACAAACCATTGACATGTAAACAAGGCACCGTATACGGAATATAGTCCAATGTTCATTATTGAATAAAAAACTGTATGAATGCTGAGGAATGTGAGTGGAGTGGGGGGCACAGTGTAAAAATGTTGAGAATTACTGGTATAGCAGTATGTATTACAATTTTTAAACATTTTCGAAAACATGTATTAAATTTTTTTCTTTAACTTTTAAAATCCCTTTAAATTTTTGCCTTTACCTTGTTTATTGTTTCAGCGTTACCTGGTTTATAATGAAAAATACTTTTATAGCTTTTCTCGGAATCATGCTTTAATTTTCTTTCTTCTTTTACGCAAAATATTGTAAACAGAAAATGGAAGGTCCGAATAGTATGCGAGCTAATGGCATCATCGGACCGTATAGAACAGCCAGTGGCGCAAATATCAGTTTCCCAGAGAATTTTCGTAGAACGAAAGAAAAAAAAAAAAAAGAAAAAGAGAAACATACCTTAAAAATCTTAGAATATATCACATTAGTTGCAGGAACTTGAGCAACGTCAAAAGCAGAAGACTGGTCATACGATGAGGCCATATTAAATCGATTTCTAAGTGCACCTGTATGATTTTATCATCCGTTAATTCTGAATCATCATAAAATTTTCATTGATATCTGCTTGTAAAGTATTGGATAATTCCGAACTTGGAATATTTTCTTTAAAATAAAAAAGGTTTCAATGAATTACAAAATGTACAGTTCCTCAAGACTGTTAAAAGGTCTTAAAGACTGACATAAACAAACACTAAACCTAACTTTTAAACTTCTGAGTGTATTACATGAACCAATATATCGACGATGTAGTTATTCAGCTAGAGTACTGGAAACGGTGGTAGTGTCATCTATCGTCGAAAGAAGTCTAAAAGGCCAGTCGAGAGGGAGAGGAAAAGAAAAATTCTTCTGAAATCATGAGGCTCCTTATACCCCTGAATATCCGTTTTGACATTTATGAATTCCATAAATGTTTTATGGAATTCATAAATGTCAAAACGGATATTCAGGGGTATAAGACCATCCTCGAGATTGCAGTCAGAAACCTCAAGAACAATTCAAACAAACAAACATACAAACAAAATTGAGATAACAAAGCATCAAATGGTTGGTTAAATTTTTGTCATAGTTCAGGAGCCAATTTGTATTATTCAGACAGAACACGCAACAATATGACTTAGTGCTGTGGCGTAGCCAGAAAATTTTCATGGGGGGTTACGACTACTGCAACTCACATATATGCATACATGTGTGTGATAAGGGAGTGAGGAATATACATTTTGTATGGCAAAAAATTCCTCATGGAGGTGTTATGACCTCCCTAACCCCCTCCCTCCCCCTTAACTACGTCCCTGACTTAGTGAGTATCCCAAGCATACAAAGATATTTTGAACTTTTTGAAACAACGTACTTCTAATTTTATCGAAAACGTTTTGAAAAAAAAAAAAAAAGAGTTTGTAAAGAGATTATTCCCCGAACCCAGAGCCTGACTAGGACAAGAGTCAATTGGCCGCCTTGGCAATTAGATGTCGAGCGAATGAGTACCTTTTGGCTCGGCTGGCAAAAGCCGCAATTTATCACGCCAATTTCAAGCAATCAAACCCGGCTTCGGCGCACGCTCTTCCTTTATTGAAGACCCGGACAACAAATACGCCTTCAGCGACAGATGGCGCTAGCACCGACCTCATCCATCTCTCGCTTGGCTCTTTCAAAGTCCTCAACGAGCGGCAACGAAATCCACAACGAGTGGCAACATTCCATAACTCTTGGAACGGTGTTCGTCAGCCTTCGACTGTGTCTGTAGGCGGGTAATAGTGTGGCTGTGCGAAATTGCCTCCGCGCACACAACACCTAGGCAATCGAAGGTCGAGCGAATGGCTACCTTTGGTTGGGCTAGAAAACGCCGCAATCTACCTCGCGAATGTTACGGGTTCAAAACCGTCTCCCGTCACAAGCTCTCCGCTCAGTAGAAATGTGCGATTATACGTACATATATAGCATCAAAATACACAAAAATATTTGTTTGAATGCATACGCTTATATCAGTATGAAAATGAGGGTCCCATGAGCGATGTCTGCTCCAGGACTCGCACTGGAGAAGGACAGACCTCCTTCCTTGTCTTCCATACTAGTTTTTTATCCTATTTCCATTATGGAGTCTGTGGGCAGTGACGTAGCAAGGAGGGGGTGGGGAAACGGCCTGGGTGTCAACCCCAAAAGGGGTGTCATCCGATGGCTTATGTAACAAAAATTCCAAATATGCACTGTTTTATTAGGTTTTGAAAAACCAATTCTGACTTAAAGTGAGACCAGTGGCGCACCCAGGATTTTGGTTTAGGGGAGCTATAAATACTTTATTGAAAAACAATATTTGAATTCGTTATAGTGACAGTATTAATTTTGGTGTGCTTAGGACTTACAGTTTTTCTACAGGGCAACGACAAAGATTTCTTTTACATTATGGCCTATGGGAGGAAATTCTTGGAAGAACGCTAGTGTTTAAACGGTGCATTCGATTGAGCTCAAATTGGGTATACATGTTATAAACTACCATCGTAAGACTGGTATAGTTTTTTATGTGTATAGGACTTATAGTTTTTCTACAGGGCTACGACAAATATTTCTTTTACATTATGGCATATGGGGAGAAATTCTTGAAAGTGGGCTAGCGTTTAAGCGGCGCATTCGATTGAGCTTCAATTTGGTATATATGTTTGAATTATTCATCGATTAAAATTTATTTAAATGTTTGGTATGATCTTAATCGTAAGTGTTCGGAAAGTCGAGTGGAGTCACTCCAGATTTTTTTATGTTTTTAGAACCTGCAGACGTGACCTACATATCCCGCAGAGGTAAAACTTATCTTTTCATTTCCGTCGTGGGAAACTTGCAGCATGGGCAACTCATCGCGTTACCCAGACTACCATTGGGGCAGCTTAGCTGCCATTCTTGTAAGGGTACCCAGCCAATTTTGCTGACAATGTTACGAATTTTCGGGGCAACCCGCTGCTCTGGGGCTTAAAATGGTTTAAAATTCCTATTCTACGCTTCAAATACATAAATTTTGCTTATTGTTGCATCAAAATCGGCCAACCGGAGATATGGAGGTTTCTGTTTTCCATTGCTTTTCAATGGAGGTTCTTGAAAACTCGAGAAATATTGGTCCTAGAGCTTAGATCTCTTCACTTTTGAGGACTTATTTTTGGCTCCAAATTTGGAGACATTTCGCCAAAAGTCGCCAAGCTTGGCGAGTTTTTGGTCATTTGGCGCGATTTTCCCAATGGGGCCTAGAAGTTGTTTTTCCTGCATTAAAAACGCATAATAACCTAACATTTCTCTTCTATGACGTAATCAATATTCTCGCTTTATGTAGAATCTTCAAGAAATATACTCCTCTAGAAGCTTCCCGCAGTTTCTGCCTCCTCTATATAAACCGGCGCGCTGCCCCGACAGTTCAGTGTGAGTTGAACGCTCAATGTGTGAAGAGCTGTCAGTGAGAGTACGCTATAGAAGCCGTGTTTTAGCTTGCTTTACGAAGCTGTTTTCAAAGTGCTGTGTGTAAATTCTTCGTTGCTGTGTCTTGTGGGATTGTGTACGATATCTCTTGAATATTTTCACTGAATTTTTGCCTGTGAAAGTGACTTATTTTGTGTGAGAAATACAGCATTTGTGAGAGCTTCTGATCTAAGAGAACTGTTAAAAGCACATTACTGTTTAATTGTGCTTGTGAATTTTGTACAGCTGATTGTTCCACGAAGTTCTAGAAGTAATAAAGTTATATTCCATCCTGACCAGTGGACTTTTTACCAGCACGTTCTACACCAACTGGACTTTAGAACGACGAACCCCGGAAACAAGAAGAGCAGTTCCGCAACATTTGGTGTCAGAATCGGGATTCTAAAGAAAGACTTTAATTCTCCAGTGCATGGTTTTGACTAGACGAAAAATGGAAGAACAACTTCAAAAACTCATGGAGATGATGAAGGAGATGAAGTCCGGACAAGACG
Organism: Cheiracanthium punctorium; assembly: GCA_038373885.1. Taxonomy (NCBI): domain Eukaryota; kingdom Metazoa; phylum Arthropoda; class Arachnida; order Araneae; family Cheiracanthiidae; genus Cheiracanthium; species Cheiracanthium punctorium. Next base: position 50,752 of record JAWZYV010015623.1, on the reverse strand, counting down.
AGATGAAAGCCGGACAAGCTGATTTAGAAAAGAAAATTGAAGCCGGACAAGACGAAATAAAAGCTTCACACGATGAGGTGAAAACCGGATTAGAAGAAATGAAAGCTGGACAAGATGAGATAAAAGCTGTACAAGGCGAGATGAAATCCGGATTGGAAGAGTTAAAGACAGCGCACAATGAAGTGAAGACCGGACTGGAAGAATTAAGAGCCGCACACGACGAGATGAAATCCGGACTGGAGCAGAAAATAGAAGCCGGACTGGAAGAAATGAAATCCGGACTGGAGGAAAAAATACAGACAAATCAAGAAAATATGGAGAAGAGAATGTCGATACTAGAAGAAAGCCAAGCAAGAAACATGAAAGAATTACGTGAAGAATTTAATAATAAAATCGAGGACAAATTGGATTGGAAAGAAAATATAGTTTCGAAAATACGGGAAGAATGTGAAGCTAAAATGGAAGAAAAATTGGACTCTCTCGTCAAGCTGGGAAAGTTACCGGAAAACATCAGACTGTTGTCACGCAACCCAGCAGTGAAGCTTACCACTTATGACGGAAAGACTCCCTGGGAAGCCTACAAGACCCAATTTTTAATCGTCGCCAAAGCCAATGGTTGGAGCGAGTCCGAGAAAGCGGACCAACTGGCCCCTTCCCTTAGCGGAGATGCAATTAACGTATTGCAAACTATTGGAGCGACGAAGATAGGAGATTTTGACGCCCTCGCAAGTGCCTTGGAGATGAAATTCGGAGAGAAGTGCCAGAAAGAATATAGTAGAATCCAACTGAAGTCAAGGATGCAGAGATCTGGCGAGACCCTTGAAGAGCTTGCTTCGGACAAAGATAGGCTGTGTCATCTAGCCTACATGGACCACCTTGATAACGTCCGAGAAGAAATGGCGGTGCGTCATTTTATTGAAGCCATCCGTGATCCAGAAACCCAAAAGGCACTCATGTTGGAGGATTATCAGGATTTGAAGTCTGCTCTGGTGTTCGCAATGAAGCTAGAGGCAGCCCAGCGGGCCGTGAGAAAAGATCGGCATGCTGTCAGAGCGGTCACGGTCCAAGAGGGAGCTGACAAAGACACAGAGAGCGTCGAGAACAGGTTGAAGAGAATTGAAGATCTCATAGAGCGAAAATTAAGATCCGATAGAACGAGAGATGGCCCAAAGAAAGTAAAATGCTGGAAGTGAGGCGTCGAAGGCCATGTACAAAAGTATTGTGGTCGAAAGTCTCATGACCAGCAAGAGAACTCTAAGAACATGAAGGAGGGAAACTAGGAGGTGGCCATCTCGCGGGGCGGAGGTTGCCAGATAGTCAAAAGCCCCACCCAAAAGTCTTGCAGATTTCATCAGTGAATGGCGGCAGTAATGGACTCTTCGTACTGGGATACGTTAATGGTTCCCCATGCCACATGGTGATTGATACTGGAGCGAACGTAACCATCATAAGGACGGATCTGGTCAAGAAATTAAATTTGAAGATTATCTGGACTCCGCCCTCGCTGACCCTCCAGACTGTGACAGGTGACAAGATCGAAGTGGGCGGAAAAGCACAAGTAGAAATCACGTTTGGAAATGCCATATACGACCATGTGGTATATGTCGCCAATATTACAGACTCTTTTACTCTCGGACTAGACTTTTTAAAATCACACAAATTTAATTTGGACTTTAAGAATAATGAGCTTCGTTCAGACTCAGAAGAAATAGCTACGTTCGATATTAGAAATGAAACTGTTTTGCCTGATCAGCAAATAATAGCCCAGACTGATATCACTCTACCTCCCAGAACTGATTCAATTATTTTTGGAACAGTAAAAGAAAGCAATAAATTCCGTTTTGGATTAATCGAACACCCAAACAATAGTGATTCCGTCAGAGGAGTACTTGTGGGAGCAACACTTGTGGACTTGTCGAGAACAGAAATTCCAGTTAGAGTAGCAAATGTGACGGACAAGTCGAAGGTGATAAAGAAAAATGAAGTGTTGGCGACATGCACTCCTGTTACCTGCATTAATAAGAACATCAGCCAAACGACAGCTAAATCTTCCGAGTGCCTGACGAAGGAATTATTACAAGACGTGGAGTTAACGGCAGAACAGAGAAGCGCTGCAGAGAAAGTAATAGCTGAATTTGAAGACCTCTTCTCTCGTACTACCGGTGACTTTGGCCGTACGAGGTTAACGCAACATAGAATAGACACAAGCAGCTATTCTCCCATCAAGCAACATCCTAGGCGGCTGCCGTTTGCTAAGCAGGAAGAGGTGAACAGACTTTTAGAGGAGATGCAGCGTGATGACGTCATCGAGCCATCAACTAGTCCCTGGTCCTCACCGATTGTTTTGGTCCGAAAGAAAGATGGTTCCACCCGGTTCTGCGTTGACTATAGACGTCTGAATGACATAACCAAGAAAGACAGCTACCCTCTTCCCAAGATAGACGACACATTGGACACTTTATCGGGATGGGTTAATGAATGCTTTAATTCACTTTAAATGAATGGTTCTCCATTCTGGATCTCAAGAGTGGCTACTGGCAAGTAAAAATTCATCCCGATGACCGTGAAAAGACTGCGTTCACCACGGGACAAGGATTGTGGCAGTTCAAAGTTATGCCTTTTGGACTCTGCAACGCACCGGCTACATTCGAGCGTCTGATGGAGACAGTGTTGAGAGGACTTTCCTACGAAGCATGTCTCGTTTATTTGGACGATATCATCATCGTCGGAAAGACTTTCGAAGAGCATCTCGAGAACATTCGAAAGGTACTGCAGAAATTAAAAGAGGCAAACTTGAAACTAAGTCCATCGAAGTGCAATTTGTTTCGTCGGGAAGTTCATTACCTCGGGCACATAATATCCGCCCACGGAGTCCGAACCGATTCCGAAAAGACGTCCGCAGTCAAGAACTGGAGTCGTCCGGAGAATATCCATGACTTACGAAGTTTTCTCGGTCTGTGTACTTACTATCGAAAATTCGTGAAGGGTTTTGCTCCATCTTGCAGTCCGGCAACGAAACAGTACTGGGCTTTATGGGATTCGCTTCGCCTGAGAAATGGAGTCCTGTATCGTAAATGGGAGTCGGACGACGGCAAGATGCTCCGATGGCAGTTAGTACTCCCTCGTTCGAGGATCCCGAAAGTTCTAGAAGAGCTCCATAATGGCTTAACCGGCGGCCATTTTGGCATAATGAAGACCCTGCAGAAAGTTCGCGAGCGCTTCTACTGGGCTAGGGCTCGGGGCGATGTCGAAAAGTGGTGTCAAGTAGTGCTGTAAAAGTAACGACAGAATGAGTATCCGTATGTATTTGTTACTTAGATGTTCGCTATTCGTTACTAAGTATTCGTTACTCGTTACTTTCGTTACTACTAATAGAATCGGTAATAGGGTGTTATATAGTGCCCCATAACAACACATCCGGGACAGTGTTGTTATGGGTATATGCCGCCCATACATAAACCCATAACCAAAAAGAATTTTTTTTAGCGAAGTTGTACAAAGTTGTATTTAGAGCTTATTTTCTCTGATTTACAGATTGTTTTTATACACATTTATGGTTTTATACAATGCTAAATTATCCGAATTACTGAGTGCACATAGAAATCTTCCAAAGATATATGCCATTCTTTTTTTTTTCTCAACCCCCCCTTTTTTAAATTCTGAACGCTGGTTTAACCTGTTCATTCTTATCATAAAAAGTGTAAAGGAAAGCTTGTGACTCGTGTTTTTTCTGGGAGCGGGTTCTCGAATACTGAGATCCAGGGATTGGGCCACATATATAAAATTCACAGGGCAGGGGATCTCAGTATGATATCAACTACTTTGCGTCTCTAAAAGCATAATATCTTTATTATTTGTGAGTTCTTATTTCATATCAAAAACTTCTTTTGCTGAACCATTTTTCGAAGTAAATTAAAAATTACCATATTTTAAATTAAAATTGTTTTATTCAATGAGAATTACCTATTTTTAAGATATTTCCAGTTCTATTTCTGCACTTTTGGGATGAAAGGGGTTAGCCCCTTCTGTGGGTGCATATATGAGAGCATTCTTTAAACAAAAATTATCACTCCTTTCATACAGAAAGAATGGTTGCACCAGGCTATGCGTATTCCATGAGTTCATGGAATAAAATGTACCATAAAATAGGGCAGATGGCCCCCTAAACACCGACATTTTAGAAACATACTGAACTTCATTGAATTATTTTAATACCAGTGGCTTACGCAGGAGTGGGCATAGAAATCCCGGGTCACTCACAATTTTTTATATATTTTTTAAACAATTACTTAAAAAATGTGTTTAGGTTTCCATGCTAAATATTTTTTTTAGTTCCAAATAATATTTTAAATAATAAAAAATGTGTGAATTCGTTTACTATATAAAAATATATTTTTTAAAAGGTGTATTTAAATAATTTGTTATTTATTACTCATATTTCGATTCTAGCTAAAAAAAAAAGAAAAAGTTAAGTTCACAATCCTGCTTCGGAACCACCCTGAAAGAAAGAATTCTGATTGCACCACTATTTAGTACCAAAATGTTAGAAAGCCCGAAATTAGCACCCCTTACTAACATGCTTCTCTTATATGTATTGCTCCTCTACAATTATAAGAACACCCCTCCCCCCCCGCAAAAAAAGTTCAACTGCGCATAAGAACGCACTATACACCGGATCCTATCCCCCCATTGTACGACCCATATCAATAGAGCAGCAGATAGTATATCCATCTCCATACATACGGATTCTTCCAAACCTCATCAAAACGATACCATCCGGCTCGGCACAAACGAATTGCAACCAGAACATACTACTACTCAAATACCGAAACTGATTTTTCCCTTCAAACAGCGAGAATCCATAATACTTCCGGTATCTAGTAACGGAACGGAACATACTATTACTCAAATACCGAAATTCATTTTCTCCCTCCCGCAGTCTTGTATTCGAAGTTCGAACCTGGTCGATCCGAAATGCACACTCGAAAGTCATTTTCCCCCTTGAAACCGCGATCCGATATCCAGTAACTGCCAGTAACAAATAACAGAAGATATTAGTACTCGATTACTGGAACCTGTTTCCCCCTAGTTCGCCTCGCCTGGCAGTCTGTATTCGAAGTTCGAAGCTGCTCGATCCGAAACCTTCGGATCGAGTAACGATATCAACCGAAAAGTAACAATTCGTTACTTCGAGTCTGAGTGATTATCCGTATCTTAGTACCGAATACATGCGGTTTGCTTCAGCTCTAGTGTCAAGCTTGTGACGCCTGTGCCGCCCGTAAAGGCCCGAAGAAACGAAGCCGTGGAAAACTACATCGTTACAATGTAGGAGCACCTTTCGAGAGAATTGCCCTCGACATCTTGGGACCTCTTCCGCGAACTTCGGATGGCAACAAATACATTCTATTTGTCATTGACTATTTCTCTAAGTGGCCCGAAGCGTTTCCTATTCCCGATCAAGAAGCTACGACCGTAGCAGAGGTACTGGTGCAAGAATGGATTTCCAGATGTGGTACCCTTCTGCAACTTCATTCTGACCAAGGAACGAACTTTACCTCTGCAGTCTTTAAAGGACTATGTCAACTTCTGGGAATAGACAAAACCCAGACTACGCCTTTACACCCACAATCCGACGGCATGGTGGAGAGGTTCAATCGCACAATTTTGAACAACCTCTCGCTCCTGGTATCTAGGAATCAAGAGGACTGGGACAAGAAACTCCCCATCTTCCTGCTCGCCTATAGGAGTGCCGCCCACGAGACTACCGGCTTCACAACTTCCCAGATGCTGTTCGGCAGAGATCTTCGCCTTCCCGCCGATCTAGTGTTCGGCCGCCCTCCAGATACGCCTTCATCGCCAGAGGAGTACATGGAAAATCTTCGAGCACGATTTGAAGACGTGCATCATTTTGCTCGGGAGCGGATCAAGTTGAACACGGAGAGGATGAAGACTCGCTACGACACAAAGGCTACGGGACATGACTTCAACGCAGGTGACAAAGTTTGGCTATGGAATCCTACTCGACGGAAAGGCCTGTCTCCCAAGCTCAATCGCCGTGGGACGGTCCTTATACAGTCCTAAACCGGCTGAATGACGTCATCGTACGGATTCGTAAGTCACCAAACTCGAAGCCAAGAGTTGTACATTACGATCGGCTAGCCATCTACCGCGGTTGCAATTAGCTATTTTGATTATTAGACCATGATCACTATGGCGTAATTCCTCTTTTCTTTCAGCTCTCATTTCTTTCCTGTCTTTCTCTTCTCTTCCTCTTTCTTCAACTCTCTTTCTCTCACTACTTACGCCATGTTTAGTGTACATATTTGTAATATATTGGTTTTTATTAATGTGTATTTGCTTATTACATTTATTGCTTATTAGTGTAATTGTTCATTATGTCTATTATTAATTAGAGTGCATTTGCTTACTGTGTTTATTGATTATTTGCTTAAATTATGTTGTTAAGATTTGGTTAAAGGTTGAACACTGTATATTTGTGTGACCTCCTAACTGGGGATTGTACTGCCCGGGACGTGCAGTCCTTGGGAAGGGGGCAATGTTACGAATTTTCGGGGCAACCCGCTGCTCTGGGGCTTAAAATGGTTTAATATTCGTATTCTACGCTTCAAATACATAAATTTTGCTTTTTGTTGCATCAAAATCGGCCAATTAGAACCGGAGATATGGAGGTTTCGGTTTTCCATTGTTTTTCAATGGAGGTTCTAGAAAACTCTAGAAATATTGGTCCTAGAGCTTAGATCTCTTCACTTTTGAGGACTTATTTTTGGCCCCAAATTTGGCGATATTTCGCCAAAAGTCGCCAAGCTTGGCGACGTTTTGGTCATTTGGCGCGATTTTCCCAATGGGGCCTGGAAGTTGTTTTTCCTGCATTAAAAACGCATAATAACCTAACATTTCTCTTCTATGACGTAATCAATATTCTCGCTTTATGTAGAATCTTCAAGAAATATACTCCTCTAGAAGCTTCCCTCAGTTTCTGCCTCCTCTATATAAACCGGCGCGCTGCCCCGACAGTTCAGTGCGAGTTGAACGCTCAATGTGTGAAGAGCTGTCAGTGAGAGTACGCTATAGAAGCCGTGTTTTAGCTTGCTTTACGAAGCTGTCTTCAAAGTGCTGTGTGTAAATTCTTCGTTGCTGTGTCTTAAGGGATTGTGTACGATATCTCTTGAATATTTTCACTGAATTTTTGCCTGTGAAAGTGACTTATTTTGTGTGAGAAATACAGCATTTGTGAGAGCTTCTGATCTAAGAGAACTGTTAAAAGCACATTACTGTTTAATTGTGCTTTTGAATTTTGTACAGCTGATTGTTCCACGAAGTTCTAGAAGTAATAAAGTTATATTCCATCCTGACCAGTGGACTTTTTACCAGCACGTTCTACACCAACTGGACTTTAGAACGACGAACCCCGGAAACAAGAAGAGCAGTTCCGCAACAAAACAAAATCTTGTCAGACATCTTATTTTCCAGAAGTGCATGTGTTTTGAAAGAGTTTTTGGCATAATTAATTACATTTCTGTAAGCAAATCTCAGTTTTTGACTGTTAGATCTAAATTTTAAGGTAATGTTGATTTAAAATGAATGATCTAAATTCATATTATGTACCTGTTTTTTGGAATAAGTTGTAACACATGTGGTAAAGATCTGCCCGGAAAGAATGTAGCATACTTTTATATACACATTCTGTCCTTGATCAAAATTAACGGTTATCAGACATATCAAAATAATTCTGTTTCTATCACGTCACATAACTCTTTACATCTATCCACCTCAGACAATAACCAACTTCACTGCATACTTTTTACAGTAACCCCAGCAAGCGCACACACGTTTAAATTACGTATTCCCGATGTCGAAATGTCGAAAATAGGTCGAGGAAAAATTACAGCAAAAAATAGCGTTTAAAAGAGATCAAACATACATTGTGTTGTCGACGTCTTAAAGAGCCGTTCGATTTTGGTCAGGGAGGCGGCTATCTTCGACTGTTAATGTTGGTCGCCCTCAGGAGGTCTATGATCCGTCAATACATCGCCGATTTTCCGCTTATGGCTTTGGCGGTCTAAGAGACCCCCCCCCCCCCCAGCCAGCCAAGAAGAAACACGCGATGGAGCATCGAGAAATTTTTTCAGCTTAGTTAATAGTCAGTTGAACGTCGAATAAACAGTGCAGGGGAGACAGAATTTACAGGGTCCTTTCTCACGACCTTTGACATGTCCACCCCAACCGTTTTCTCAGAAAACAGCTGCTTTTTTTTTCTTTTTTGTGTGTGTATTCGTTCATGGTTCGCGTGGCTCGTACTTCGCAGTTTTTTATGCAAGGGCAGAACTCGCTCCAGCGTGTAGTCAATGGTTTAGCTCAGCTGCGCTACACAGAGCAGTAAAATTTCCATAGTTTTAACTATAAAAGTGGATATTTTTCAAGTATCTCTTGGAATATTTTTCAAGTTCAATGCTAACACGATTTATCGTTAGCTTGGCATATTAATAAGTTTGTCTGGCTCTCTTTAAATTGTGTTGGCCGGTGATGTTATTAAAGTTTATCGGGGTAACTACAAATTTTAATTCCAGTAATCAAAATTTTAGAGGTGAGTTAAGTATTTAACTAATAATTATGTGCTTTGTTTCTTTTATTCATTTTCTTTTTAATTGCTAATTATAAGTCTTCTTATTTGTATTATAGAGTGAAATATAAAGGTACAATTGGCATAAAATCAACTGTTTACCTTAAGCATATGAAATATTTTTTCTCATTATAAGCACAAATTTACTTAATGTAAACTTACTATAACAAAAGTCAACTTATTATTGCTTTATGGCATAACTTACAATGAAACAGATTAAAGCACTTTATGCAAAGTTTTTTTTTCTTTTTAAATTGTATACTAATATGTGTGCATTTAGTATGTAATTTAAACCTATTTGGAGTAGTGAAATTGAACAAATCAAAGAATTAAGAGAGATAAATAAAAAACTGTTTGTGTAATGAAGTAGACAAAATTTTTCTCGTGGGAGGGTGAGAGGGGAGGGGGATTTGTAGATAAAAAACTTCTTCATATTTTATTACAGGAAAACTATAATAAACTATGGAGATAAAAAAGCAGGCTTATTCGTCTAATAGAAGTGGTTCCTTGACGATTTCGTCGAATCCTGACAGTTTATAAACGTAGTAATTATACCGGAATTCCAGACATTTAGAGAATATGTCAGTCACACACCATTTACATACGTCGTGAAAGCATGGAAATTCAAACTTCTTGTCGGGTGCACATGCCGTTTAAAAGGAAACACTCTATATTTCTAAATATAATACATTATACTACTAGTTGTTAGCTAATGAAAAGCAATTTTGAATTAAATGATTAGAAATAACAAGTTTTAAATTAACTTCTAATCGTTTAGATAAAGTTATAAAATTTATATTCATAAAAGTTTGAACATATACAAAAATATATTAAAGTTAAAATATAATCTTGATTTTTAATTTAACAGATAAGTAACTCGCACGAACAACTTATGTCACTAATTTACATTTTAAAGGGTTTCCATTTTTTCCCCCGGTACATTTTATTAATCGTTTTGGCTGTATTAGGTATTTTTAATAAAAGGGTGCAAAAAATTATTTAATCTACTCTTATAAACTATCTAAATATTTTCATATATTGGTTAAAAAGTAATTTTTTTTATATAAAATAAGTAAATTATATTTACTGTTAGTTAAATTGCATTTTAAACTATATTCCTTACTTAACTAAATTTACTAATATTTTATTTAATTTTTAAGTTACTTTTTCACCATCTTTCACCAATATATGAAGATATTTAGATTGTTTATAACATTGAATTAAACAGCGTACCCACCCCCGCCTTTTATTAAATATACCTACAGTAAAAACAATTCATAAAATGTACCGGGGGGAAAAAGTAAACCCTTTAAAATGTAAAATAGAGACATAAGCTATTTATGCAAGTTACTGATCAATTAAATTCAAAAAATCAAGATTATATTTTTCTTTAATGTATTTTCTCTGTGTTCAAATTTTTATGAATGTATATTTTACAACTTCATCTAAACGACTAGAAGTTAATTTAAAACTTGTAATTTTTGCACATTTAATTAAAAATAACTTTTTATTAGCTAACAAACTAATATTAAAATGTATTATATAGAAATATAAAATGTTTCCTTTTTAAACGGCAAAAGTTCACAAGATCAGAACAGTTTGAATTTCCATTCCTTCACGACGTATGTAAATGGTATTTGTCTATTCTCTGAATGTCTGGAATTGCGGCATAATTACTACGTTTATAAATGGGCAAAATTCGACAAATTCTGCGAAGTCTTTAAAGAACGACTTCTATTAGACGAATATAAGCCGGTTTTCTCTGTCCTGTTGGAGCGATTCGACAAGGTATAACGTAAAATCAACCACTATGAGCTGAATTTTATAAACGAATTCCGAGAATCTGTCTCCCTTCGCCGTTATGGCGACGAGTGTTCGACCAATATCGGGGATTTTCTCTTCCTGGCGGTCACCCTTTTCCATTCTTACGCCGTAGTTAAGCGAGATTGTTATCTCTCACTGTCACCCCTCACGGGTAATACGCCGTCGAGAAGTTCAGCGCTCGACGGGCAAACAGGTGGACATATCCAAGGATTTTTAACGTCGATGATTACGTCGAAACTACGTCGACGGCGACGTTAATTCGATGTATCGTGGCTGGCTGGGATACTTATCTACGAAACAATTACTGTATAACAAAAGTATATCTCTGCAAGAAGTCAAGGTAAAGTTTGGGATTTGACACCCACGTAGCTATGAATATTTCCATAGTACTAAATAGGCCATTCTAAAAGGATTATACATAATAATGTATTTTGATGTCGACATTAATGGGGAATGATTATCGATTAAACTCAAGCTCAAATCACATAAAGTATGAACTAGTCACCATGGCTAGCAAGCTGATACGAAGCTTTCCTTAAAAGCTTGCCCAGAAAAATTGTAGGAAACTAAGAGTATAAACTCATGTTTTAATTGGTAAGCCACTTAAAAAATATGATTACAGGGATACACTAAAGAGAACAAAAACACTCAAACTCTTAAGTGATCGAAATTACCAAGAATCGAACGAAAACGAGCTGCTGTTGTTGTGATGTTAAGGCAAAGCTACACGTGGGCTATCTCTTAGGATGGGGCTTGCCTTGGTCTCAGAACTTTCTAAGGGGTTCTAAAGCGTATTCACGTTACACATCTGGAAAAAACTGACCAAAAATCCAGTTCGTTAGATCGACAGCTTCGCGATGGGGCCCGAACCCGGGACCTTCACGATTCTGTCGTCTACCATGTTGGTTGCCTTTTCCACTCGGTCACAGTGGGGCCAAAAAATATGACCCTGAATACCATAGGACTACCAATATATCATCCTCAAAAGATGAAAATTCACAGGCCTATGCTGATAGTTACTGTAACATTTCTCTTCCAGAATCGTTATTAGAAATTGCCACAGATTGCGATCTCTTAGCAACTAACAATAGTGATCTTTTTATTGTTAAAAAAGGGGATTCGTAAAGAAGGAGCATAAATCTCCCAGAGAAGTTGTGGATCAGAATTGTAGGTTTTGCTTGAAGAACTTTTTTCCTGGTGTATATTTACAATCATATGAAGCCGATTTATTTTAAAAATAAATCATTGAAAATATATACCTCTTCCAATTCCATCAAGAGGGACTTTGAGAAAAGCTTAAATGCTCATTTTTTCTCCGATTTTATTTTCTTTTTTACATTTTTTAATCTTATTTTCATTATTTATTCTGCAACTATAAAACTAAACTATCGACATTGTTTTAATTTCTCAAGTGTGTAAGATTTTGATGTATTTATAAATTTTAAGGTGTTATTCTGAATTCATTTATGCTATTTTTAAGGTGATGTACACCCTCCAAAAAAAGTATTCGAGCAAGAGATAAATTTCCTACGTTGATTTCGTATATTAAAATTTATTTATCATAGAATATGAATTAGGCTATGTATAAATATGACTCCATATTTCTATCAAGTTGTGCGTTTTTTAAAAACTCAATTATTATTCGCAAATCTAAAGTAGGAAATTTCTCTCTTGCTCGAATACTTTTTTTGGAGGGTGTACAGTACATGCACATGAATATGAACACGACGCACGGTGCGTTTGATTGAGCTCAAATTTGGTATATCTATTATAGAAAAACCTCGTACGACCGGTATTGATTTTGGAGTGTGTAGAACGTATAGTTTTTTAAGGGCTACAAAAAAACCCGAAAGCTTCATTTCGGACTGTGAGCACAAATTGACTTACATAGCCGCACAAGTCCAGCTAAATAAATCTTGAGAAAATCAAGAAAGAACGAATATTTCTTGGAAATTTGAACTCAGAAATCAGATTTTTTTATAGTTACACATTCAGTGGCGCACACAAGGGAGGGTTCCGAGCCCCTCCCAAAAGAGTTATCAGTTTCCCTTCGTTAAATCGTCATGTAATTTTTGACTTTTAAATATGTTAGAAGACATCAAATTCTTATTTTCAGCAGTTAAGAAAGATAAATAAAAACACAGTAAAAGGGGTTTACGACAAAAATATTAAAGAATACGCATTTGTTTCATGTGGTTGGTGTCACAGCTTTATGAGTTGGACCCCCTTCAAGAGAAACCCCTGTGTGCGCCACTGTACACATTGATGAATTACAAATTCCATAAGTATTAAAATAACAAGCGCTACAAATAATTTGTGTTTAATAAATGATTGGAAATGCTGGACTTGTGTTATTATGGAACTCATTAGTCTGTTAAATTGGTTTGAGATGGTATAACTCTGATTTTAAAATGAATGTACTTATTTTTAAGCTATAATGTCTGGAAATGAAGAAAGAAAAAAAAAAACAGTCCCTGTGCATAAACCTAGTCTTTATTTTCACAATAATGTAACATAACAAATAACAAATTTAGCTTATTCATATCTTAATATAACTTATTAATCAGAATCTCACACTTCACGATAGTACCCTAAACTCTTAACGTAAAACTTCTCATGCTGCATTCTTCATGCTGGAAATACATTATTACAATCTCCTAAACCAACAATGCACTTATCAGTCTGGCCCTGTCTTTCTGGTCTGTTGTCTGATGCAATCTGGCCCTGTCTTTCTTAGAAGTACCTCTTTTACACAAGAATTTAATCCTCACTTAATCTTCTGTTTCCGTACATTCTTTGCTTGTTCATTTGGCCTAGATTTCTTTTTTAGGCACAGGCCTATCATCATCAGAAACATCACTCATTTCGCTATCAGTAAAATACATCGAATTGCCAAAATTTCATGCGAGAGTAAACCATCGCACTTAGATACACCAAGAGAGAGTAAGGAAAAATTGATACAAGTGTCTAACATTCTGATGTTAGTATGATTCACAGACATTCTCGTGTCGGTTGTTTGCTTTTCAGAACAACACAGGGGTGAAATTCTCTCCATGTGGTTTCCGAAATCGTTGGTGGTTAGCTGTCGACTGGGCAGAACCAGTTGTTTGGTTATCGACTGCGCTAACGATTCCGGAGGCCATCGAGAGGTCTTTTAGCCAATCACAAGAACCCCTTGACGCCCCTCTTTAAAACTCCACCTCAGGGAGGGGCAAAGTTAACGACTGCGAAAAATTAGCGACGAGGGGAGAATCCAGCTCCAGGAGCTCTATTCTCTCCGGTTGCTGGGAATTTTTCAGTTGTTAGCTCCCAACTGGGCAGACCCAGTGGGTTATTTATCGACAGCGCTAACAACTTCGGGATTTCGTCAGGACGTCGTTTAGCCAATCACAAGAACCCCTTGACACGCTGCTCCTTAAGCTCTACCTCAAGTGACCACAAGGCGGGGCACAGTTAACCGTCGACGATTTCATAACAATCGGGGGGAGAATAGAGCTCCTAGTCCAATAACTCGTGTTCTAAAGAAACTCGGCACATCAATAACTTGCAGATCCCCATTGGGAATGTGTGTCGTTTTCAATGTGAAGCGATAGAGCTCAGTTAGACGATTACAAAGATATACGTAACTCATATAGTGCCAAAAAGTGGACTTGTGTTATCATGGAACGCGCAGCTTCAATTCTTGAAAGTGCGCCTACGTCTAAGCCAGGCAATCAATTGAGCATAAATTGGAAACTTATATTATAGGCCACGGTCATAGGACCTCAATAAATTTTAGTGTGTGTAGAATTGATAGTTTATTCACGGATTTTTAAAAATGTATTCTAATACGTTACAGCCTGTTGTCGCAAATCGTTTAACCCTTTGAGGCGTAACCCTTTCCCAATGCTGAAAAAAGGGCAGCCGTTGCCATCGCTCGACTTAACTACCGGCAAGATGGCGGACGATCGAAACGTTCATCGCGTGCCACAGATATAGAGACCCTTTTTTGACGACAGCTGGCTGTGTGCGCACAGCCAGCTGCGTGCGATGGCAACGGCTGCCCTTTTTTCAGCATTGGACAATCTATCCAACTGTTCTCGCATTCTTCCATTTTTCGGCAGATGTCAGTGCTGTTAAAAATAATCGTGACCATTTTTTTACGGGAAATGACGTGCTAAAAAGTAAAGGATTCTCGTGGAGCTAGGTCACCCGTAACTATTTTTATAGAAATCAAATCGATTCTTCGTGACTGGCAACAGTCAAAACGTCAGAGTTTGGTGTTCCCAGAGCGGGAACACTGCTCGTTAAAAGGTTAAAAAATCGCATACCTGCCTGATTTTGTATTATTATGCTACATCTTGTGCTGCTACTCTTCGCATTTTTACATCTATAGCTCACAAAAAAAAAAAAAAGCTGCTGCCTCATTTCATCGCAGTTTTTCTTTCCTCTATTCACCTTTCGTATCCCTGTTTTCCATCTACCAGAAACTAATCTATCGAAAATGTGCTTATTTTTCTACAATTAGATGTGAAGACCCCTCAAACTCTCCAATAAATTTCGTAAACTTCTCCTAGTTTAGTTTTCTACTGCCTCAAGGAAAAAAGGGCTCAAATATTTTTTTTTTTTTTTTTAATTTTCCATTGAACATCGGACACCCAAATCACACTTACAAAATACATCAATGAAGGTTATAAAACGCTCATCTCTAAAATCTTTAGTATTTCGTCTACCTAAAATTTCTGAAGCTAATTGCTGAAGCGCTAGACAGCACCTGCTTTATTGCCGTAACAGAACAATTTCGCCTACTAAAACTTTTCGCTAAATAATGCAAGTTGACAGATATTTTCATGAATTTGACTTGAAGATCTAGATAACACAACATACGAAAAAGCGACGTTACATTCACGTCTCCCTAAAAAAAATAATGCATTTTAATACATTAAAAACCTTTTACATGAACACAACTTTATTAGTTACTAGCTGAAGTACCCGTTCTTCGCACGGGAATGAATGGACTTCATTACGATATTACGATTTGTGGTGATTACTATTTATTGTAATAAAGAGATATAGCAAAATGGATATCGCTTTATATTGTGTTCAATAACCATGCATACCGAATTTCAAGGCAATCGTTTGTACGGTGCATAAGGTCATGCGGCGTAGCGCAATTTAGTGGCGAGTTTTAGCAAAACGGATACGGCGGAAATATTCTTCGCATTCAGATATCAATGTATACGAATTTTCATGACGATCGGCTGGACAGCCCTGAAGTTCATGTGTTGACGCGACATCTAGTGGCAAATTATATAGGAAAATGGATAGCGCCAAACTCTTCCCCTTGTTCAAATATCTATGTATACCTATTTTCATAGCGATCAGTTGCACAGTCAAGAAGTGATGCACTGCAGCGCGATTTATTGGTTAATTAAAGTAATGATTTGCTACAGTGCCGTCAAGTGGCGAGTTATAGCAAAATGGATAACGCCAAAATATTCTCATTTATCAAATAGCTATGTACACTGATTTTCATAGCGACCGTTTGAATGGTCAAGAATTTGGCCTGCTGCAGCGTCATCTAGTGGCGAGTTAAAATAATAATAATGCATTGCAGTGCCATCTAGTGGTGAGTAACATCAAAAGGAACACAGTTAGAATACAGTCTTCGTGCTGAAATGTGTAAGTATAAGAAATTTTATGCCGGTCGGTCGAACGGTATAGAAGTTGATGCGTTGCAGCGCCATTTAGCGGCAAGTTACAGCAAAATGGATAGTGAAAAATATTCTCCGTGTTCTAATATCCGCGTGTACCAAATTTCATTGAAATTCGTTGGACGATATTCGCATAGTAAACGGCTAAACGGAATAGAATTCGACGTTCTGCTGCGCCACCTAGTGGCAAGTTATAGGAAAACGGATAGCATAAAAAGCTTGTCAATGATAAAAGACTTAGGTGAATCAAATTTCATGGTGCAACGGTGCTAGAGTTTTTCAACCTCATACACACATACCAACATTCATTTTTATATAACCAGTCTCATTATATATCCCAGTCTCAAATAAAATCCAGTTTCAAATCTAAGCCTCGCCAAAGTGCCAACATACGCCATTTTGCAAGAGTTTTTTCAGGAAATCATTCGAAGCATTGACTTAGCAGCAATCAAAATGGGAAATGGTTCGACCGCCAGGCATTTTTTTGAAAAGTGAAATCCCTTAATACAGCGTCATTTTTTAAATTATCGACTATAACATGTTTTATTCATCGTTACTTCGATGTACTATATGCGAAGATTTCAATTATCTGAAATTTGGCGAAATTCCCCCAACTAAAATCAATGCACTCAATTGGCGAGAATGCTGAAGATCGCTTGAAATCCCTTAATAACTGCATTATTTCTTCACGGATCATTAAAATTTAACGCTGTATTCTAATAAAACCTTTGCACTTGTTTTCAAAAATCCGTTTCCTTAAGCTCTTAGTAAATTGCGCCAAGTCGGAAACAGTGCAAAGCGCTAGAACTCACTTTCTCGGCATTTGAGCCATTTTATTTTTTCGCCAAACTAAAAAATTTTAACATATTAGCCTCGGAAATCTTCAATTCTTATTGTTTTGCGTATAAAACATTTCATTCCTGCTCCGATTTCCCATGCACACGATATTATAATTTTAAAAAACTAACCTTACGAATATAAACTAACAAAAAAAAAATCATTATTATTCTTTTATTTTTACTTTGAGAATTTAAAACATCTTATTCGGCAAAATCGCCACACATGGCAACCACGATCCTTATTTCACACTTTTTTCACTACAGGGGTTACAATTACGGAAAGGTTTTTGCATGGAGAACATAAAAAACCTCTTAAATTCCGGGAACGGGTGGACTTTCAAAGTTTTAAAGTGGACTATGATTTATTTTATATTATTTTACATATCTGTGCAAAATTTCAGGCTGATATGTCCATTTTTGTGGATTTGTATACAACTCAAATCCACAAACAAACAAACAAACAAACAAATAAACAAACAAACAAACAAACAAACAGAATTTCATTTTTATTTATAAATATAATATCGAAGTAGAGACTATCTAAAATATTGCGCAAACAAACTTCAATTGAAAAATGAACAACTCTAAGAAACCTCCATTGAGAATTAACTGTGACTGTTTTATCAGAGTGTGTCTTTACCAAAAGGGTTTATTCAGACTAAAAAGAGAACATTTCTTGCTTTGGTCACCAATTAAATGAGAGACAAGCAATTCTGTTTTTCCAGTTTTCGCTGTTGAAAACTGTCTTTCGAAAGTCCACCAGAGTAACACCTATTTACAGATGTACTTAAGGCATTCGTTTCTACCACCGTGTGTTGTATTCAGCTGCCAGAAGTCTGTCCCTGTCTTTGAGGAAATTCTGTTGAAACTGCTTTTCTGCTGCGAGGCGCTTTGCTACTTGGCGTTTAGCCTTCCTCTCCTCAAAGTAAGCTTTCATGTATTTCACACCGTCCACAGCCACGTCGAAGACTGTCAGAAAAGAGATTCCGAGCCATATTCCCATGTATCCGCCGAAAACGCTGAACAGCTCCAGACTCTGAGAAGGATTGAAAAAGAAAAAAAAAGAAGGAAGGAATTAAGTAAGATTTCATGATGTTTATTGCGTTGTTTATTGTTGTTAGACCTCTGCGGTCAATAAAGAAAAGACAAGAGTGAAGAAGATGAAGAATTTACTACCATAAATTAAGAACATGTATGGTTACTTTTCGACATAAACTTCATGAAGATTTGGGCATTTTTAATTGGGTAGATGAGCTGTCAGATGTCTTCTTTGAAAATGTTACCGCCAGAGGTGCGATCATGGGACTGAACGTTACTTCGAAAATCTTCATTGGCCTGGTAACTTTGGGGCGAAATTCAAGTGAAACGAGCGCGAACGAGTTCGAATCTAACGTTTTTCAGTCCCCAGAATGCTTCCAATGAACAAACTTATCGCGCTGTCACGTGATCAAAACACGATTGTTTTGTTTCAGTTGAATAAGAAACATTGATGTATTTCGAAGTTTCCCCTGTTCGACGCGGAAAACGTTCGAATTGTGTTTCACTTGAATCTCGTCCTTGGCCTCTTACCGAGCTTTTCATTTCAGGCAACAGATGGAAATCCCTAAGTCAATAATCAAAAGAGACCAATAAAGGTTTTCAAAGCAACGGTGATGCGAGATCCTCAAAGGTCTCTATTGGCCACTGATTGTGGCGAATGATTTCCGGTATTTGAACTGAAGAACTGACTTGTAGGCCAGAGCAAAAAAAGCCGAAGCTTACAGACAAATGAAGTTTTGAAGAACAATGTTCAGGCCCTTGGTCGTCACACTGCCGGCAACATTCTTCTAACAGGGAATCGGAAAGCTTATCCACCGATTTGATAAATTCTGGATTCTTCATAGCTATTACGTCGGAAAGAAACCCCATAACACTTACCTAACTTTTGATGGTGCGTTTTTTTTTTTTTTTTTTTTTGTTTGTTTCTTTTTTTTTTTTTTTAACTGTTCATCGGAGATTCAGTAAAAAAAAATCCCTCGTGCAAATTGTTTTTGAGTTCTAAAAATGATTAAATCATACTCTTCATTTGGTAATCACCACCAATGCATTTTGGAGTGCATAACTAAAGTAGTGCTCTGCATAAATTCTAATTTCTGCGAAATTTATATCTGAAGTACAGGAATGAAAAATCTTAACGAGAATAATCGTATTAAACATAGTATTTGGAAAAAAATGGCAAATGTTAGTAATTTTCATGCTTGGTAATTTATTTAAAGAAGTGCCCTAAAGTGTTGAATTGTAAATCTGGTTAATGTGAAGTAACTTTATTTTTAATTAAATTTAGGCCTGCTTACAAGACGTATCCATAATGAAATTGCCAAATTTCTAGCTTTCGGCAGGGGCGGCCCTAGGGCCGGACAAACCGGACCCCTGTCCGGGGCGGCAAATTTTAGGGCGGCATTTTGGCTCGAATCTGAAAAATACATTTCGTAATAGTAAAAGAATTGTTATAAAATATTCTGAAGAATATCATTCTATATAACTTTACCGGCTGATGTACCCATCCGTCATTGATAGGTTTTTACTAACCGCGCGAAATTTCGTTTGCATTGTAGTAGTACAAAAAATGGAATTAACATACTGCAGAAATATAGAAAGCAACGTTATAACTCTTGTGTATTGTTCAAAGATTACAGGTTAGAGAGTAACAAATTACTGAGACAAACTGTCAATAGAGAAAATGCTTTACATTCAAAATTCATGTTTTCTTTTAGTGGATGAGCTTCCTACATCAAGAAGATATTTAAAGTTGCAAAAAAAGATGCTAGTAATAAATATTAAACTGAAAAGAGAATATCTGGAAAATTCTTTGTGATAGCAAGTAGCCGATATTTAACACTGCAACGTCCGATTGAATTATATTTTGATGATTTTACTTGATGCGCGAAAAACTTACGAACACACGCACGTAAACTTAATCAAAGTTTACGTCATACCTCAAAAATAATTCAAATTTGTAGAAAATTAAAAACCTGAAATTTTAATTTACTAACTGCCTACTATTTAACAAAATTTCATTTCATTCCCTTTTGTCTGACCAGTAGTTGTTTTCACGAAGTTGTCACACAAAATTTTCTCAAAATAAGATATATATATATCAATGTTATTTAACTCAATCTCATCGATAATAACTGAATTTTGTTCTATTAACTTTAGTAATTTTAATATTATGCCTGCAAAATTTTTGCACAATTTTCTCAAAATTAAAAAATAATAAACAAATTACGTCGATTTCTTTTTTTAAATTATTAAGCCGAACATTAATTCCATTATAATGAAACCAGCCACCTATTGTATTACCTCCAGACGCCTTAAAGTGACGCCCTCCCTCTCTCTTCCCGCTCCCTAGAAAAGATAAGAAAAAATAAAATGCAACTTTTGCAAACCCTTTCAATTTATTTAAATCTTTTAAAAATTTCGATGATGCTTTGTTACTCATCATATGGCCTAATTTCATTCTGTTCTCTTAATCCGTTTTTGATGGATGCCAGAACAAACCTTTAAAGCGATTTTTACAAAATCTCAAAGTCTATGAATTATTTAAAACAATTTTGGCATCTATTGTTTCAATTAACTTACCATTCAATATAATTCCAAATTTCATTCTATTCCATTGAGCCATTTTTTAAGAATGGGCGAACATACATTTACACACAGTTTTCAAACAACAGTTTTAAATCTTAAAACTTTTAAACGAGTTAGAAATATTTTAGCAACTGCAGTTTAAATCAAGTTGCCACTTTTGGTGTTGCTATAAATTTCATTTCATTCGCTTCAGTTGTATGGGCGTAGCCAGCTGGGGGCAGCTGCCCCCCTAAAATGAGCTAGACATAGGGTCTGATTATGACAAACCGGGGGGAGGAGCAGTTGGACTCCATGGTCTCTTTGTCTTGCCCCCCCCCCTCCAAATGAAAATCCTGGCTACGCCCTTGTTCAGTTGTTTGTTTGTGATGTGCAAACAAGTATTTACACATTTTGCATAGATTTTTCAGAAGATTTCCAGTTGGATTCAAATTACAGTTTGTTAATGAAATTCAACAAGCCAAATACCATCCCATATTTCTAAACTGCATTCCTGATGGGAAAAAAAAAAGAACTGATCGCATTCTTGGTAAGGTATAAAGGTATTGACAAATCTAATTCCAATGACGCTAGGATTATTTAACTCTCTCAAACAGTTCATGTTCCTATGCTCTATTTTTATAGGGTACAAAATCTTCAATTGCGTGAATTTGAAGAAAGGTATTGCAGTCAAAATACAACGATTTACCACCTGCTCTAGAACTCTTTAAGAAACTGTAAAGTGTAAAGATTTTTTGAAAGAATCTTCGATTGGGTGTGATTTTAAATGAAATGTTCTGTTATGCAAGAGAACTGACCGACGAGATACTATTCTGGATAACACTGAGTTTAAGCAGCCACGTAACAAATTAATTTTGATTGCGAATCACGAGATGATCGGGTGTAAGATCCTAAATTAAAATTTAAGATTGTTTTATTTTTTTACAGCAAACAAAGCGATTAATAACTTAGAGTGCAGATTTAATTTAATAAGTACATTTGTATTGCTTCGAGTCGAGAATTTCTCTTTCTTTGCCGATAATTGTGTCAAGTGCAGAGAAGAGTTTCTCAAAATTAAAGTTAATTAAAAATTTCTTATGTTCTACAACTCTTCCAGATAGGTTAAATAATTTAACTACATTGGCTATCGAACATGAATTAGTTGAAAAATTGATTTAAGAGAAAAAGTCGGGAATTTTGCGGAATTAAAAGTCAGAAAAATAAGCTCTTTATTTTTCTGTCTTTCTTTTGGTTTTTAGCTTAATGTGTGTTTTTTAATAAATATGGTTTTTCTTATGCTGCGTTATGTTTAAAGAGCTATTCCAGTTTTATATGCATGAAAACAATATCTGTGAACAATTTATTTCTTTTAATAGTAATTTTACTGTGGGGGGCGGCATTTTGTATTTTTGTCCGGGGCGGCAAAACTGTTAGGGCCGGCCCTGCTTTCGGTATGGTCAAGGCTACAGTAGGCAACCGATCCTCCTCAATTAAAGTTCATCTTTTAAATAAAGCCATCAGTAAATATTGTATTGAGACACTTGTTTTGTGAGTATCTTCACAAAAGTATCCTAATATAAACATCTTCGGTTTTAACAAGCAAAAAAAAAAAAAAAAAAAAAAAATGGTATCATTTTACTTCAGTAAATGTCTTGTATTACTGTGCCTTTTTTTTTTTTCTCCGAGGAAGTAATCTACTAATTGAAACAAAATTCAGGGCGAAATTGATAGCTCAATATTGAATAGTTGAATTCCGGTTTCGAACGTCCTAAGGCATATATATTTTTAATCACGCTAAAATGTCATACGCGGTAAAAAGCAGTTTAAAACATTATTATTTCCATTGATTATATATTTGGCTATCAGTGATCACTCACATTTATTTATATTGGACCAGGTAAGTTATTTAGAGCGTATTTCTAAGCAATTATTTATGTTTATCAAATAGTAAAAGCTCTATCAAATCGGTGTAACTACATAAAACATTCATGTGTGAAATTTAAGATATTACAAAGAAATATTTTACCTCATATTTTGCATTGTAAGTAATGTTTGAAATTAAAAACGTGTCAAATGGAATTGCAATATCTATTGTAGAACACCTAAAAAAATAATTTATAAAAAGATTATTATTTTGGGTATACAATTTATTGAATCAACAATATCAAATGAATATTCAAATCGTGAAAGATGTAAGGGAGTGTGATATGATACTAACTGTTTGAAATAATAGTCCCCGTCGAGAAAATATGTTGTATAGAAATGAAAAGAGGCCCGTTATCCTATGATCCAATTAGCAGAACATCGGACGTTCATTTTTAAATTACCTTGTGGGACATTAATTCATTTTCAATATTCATTGAAAAAGAACAAATAGTTAAAGTCTCACCATGGCACAGTGGTTATGTCACTGGAAATGGTAGATGGGCGAAGTGTGAAGGTCACGGGTTCGGGTCCCATCGCGCATCCGTCGACTTAACCGTTCGGAGGTTTCCGTGGTTTTCTCCGAAACTTAGCGTAAATACGGGTCAGGACCCCTTAGAAAGACCCCCCCATGGAGGGCACCCCTCCTTATGTTGTTCTCTTGACGAGGATTTATAAGCGGGTTTCGATCCAAGCAAAACAACAACAAATGGTTATACTGGGATGTGGCTTACGATACTAAAAACGATACCATAAAGGCAGGATGTTCTCTCATAAAAATAAAAATTATATCTTAAATTTTGGAAATGTTAAGAATAGAGTAGAAGAAAATAAGAAGAAAAGTGGAATATCTGACGAAGTTCTCAAAAGAATGTCTTAAGAAGTTCGGAATCATGAAAAGTTTTTGGAATATTCGTCCCTTTTCTACTGCCAGTTGAAGAAATTTCTTCTGATTCAGAGACATTTTTCTTCAGGTTTTCGGGAAGAATTATTCGTTGAAAAATGAGGCATAAATTAGTGTATAAAGACGAGTTTTTTCTAAGAGTGACTGACAAAAACACCGTACTAGTAAATTTTCAATAATGTTGAAGGTGCAGCTTATAACTCAGGACCATCTTAAAAATAAGGAACACTACGTTAAAATGAAACATTAAGTTTTAGCCCTTAACTCTGAAAATATTACTTGTATTGAAGAGCATTTAAATTTTCTCGAAGTTATTCAACAAATTCCCTAAGATAATAATATCGTCTTTTTTTTTTTTTTCCTTCTTGTTTATGCTATGAATCAAATAGGAAACTATATAAATTTAGTTTTATAACAATCGTTTATTTCATTTTCTTTTTAAAAGTAATATATTAAAAAAATAAGTTCTATAAACTTGTTCTACCAGAATCTTTTTAAAAGGGATTGAAAGTGAGCACAGTATAACCCCGATAACTCTAAGCCACACCGAAAAAATTCGAGATATCGTGTTTCCGAAGTGAAATAAAAGGAATATAATTTTGTAAGTGAAAGCATATTTGCTCGAGGTATCAAGATTAGAGATATGGAGGTTACACTGTATTATCCTATCGTGTTATTACTTTCCGAACATGTGCCATGTAAGGAAAGTATTGTAATCATGAAAAAATTCGACTTCGAGATTTTGGTGTATTGACATGTTTTGAGGTCTTCTGAATTTATTTATGCTATTTTTACGAGATGTGTGTGTGTGAGTGAACACAATAGCTCCTAAACGGTACATTCGATTGAGCTCCAATTGGGCATATATGTTATAAACCACCGTCGCAAGACCGGTATTGATTTTGGCGTGTATAGGACTTATAGTTTTTCTACAGGGCTACGACAAAGATTTCTTTTACATTATGGCCTATGGGAGGAAATTCTTGAAAGTGCGCTAGCGTTTAAACGGTACATTCGATTGAGCTCAAATTGGGTATACATATTATAAACCACCGTCGTAAGACCGGTATTGATTTTGATGTGTATTGGTCTTATAGTTTTTCTACAGGGCTACGACAAAGATTTCTTTTACATTATGACGTATGGTGAGAAATTCTTGAAAGTGCACTTAGCGTTTAAACGGCGCATTCGATTGAGCTTCAATTTGGTATATATCTTTGAATTATTTATCGATTAAAATTTATTTAAATGCTTGGTAATCATCTTAATCGTAAGTGTTCGGAAAATCGAGTGGAGTCACTCCAGATTTTTTACACATGGAGGAAATGAAAATCATTCAAAAGTTAAAAGAAGTGCATCGTTGTTTTACTTACGGTGGACTGAACAGAAGTTTTCCGTCGCATTTATGCTACAACAAAAAGAAATGTAATGCATAAAATTTTATTTTTTCCAATTTTTAAAATATTTTTAATACAAATGTAAAAAAAACAGAGTCTACCTCGGGCAAAGACATTCTCATACCCTAGAAAAAAATTACACACTTTATTAATCTTTATTGAATAACGTTTAAAATGAACATTAAATCCATACATAAAAATTGAAATAAAATAGAAGTGTTTTTTTTAATTATATGTAAAATGATTTTTTAATAAATATAAAAATATACACTGCTGGCCATCGTAAATGCAACACCCTGAAGGAAGCATGCAAATAATATGAAATTTACAACATGCATTAGCTGAGGTGAGATATGCAAATGATTAGAATTTCAGCGCAGACGCACATCAAGCGCGCCTGTGGCGCCACCTCAAAGCGCTATTTAAGGCTTTGGAGATTTCGACGGTTTCAAGTACAGCAATTGTGTTTTTCTTGCTTTTTTTTCAAAAAAAAACGATAAATTATGCCTCGTAGGAAACAACGATCATCTTTTGATCAAGTATCCGAGTTTGACAGAGGAAGGATAGTGGCATACCGAGATTGTGGGTTATCTTTCAGGGAAATCGGTCGTCGTATTGGACGAAACCAAACAACTGTGATGCGGATATGTGATCGTTGGGTGCAGGAGGGTACGACGGACAGACGTGATCGACCGCATCGACCTCAGTGCACCACGTCACGTGATGACAGGCAGATTGTACGCATGGCAGTGACGGACCGCTCAGTCACATCACGAACCATAGCACAGCAGATTCAGTCTGTAACGCATCATCCAGTGTCTGCGCGTACCATTCGACGTCGTTTACAGCAGAATGGTCTGTCCGCAAGACGTCCGTTGCTTTGTCTACCTCTGACGCGGAACCACAGACGTCTCCGCCGCCAATGGTGCGATGAAAGAAGGATGTGGACGACAGAATGGAATGAAATTCTCTTTACTGACGAGTCACGCTTCTGTATGCAACACCACGACGGTCGGATTCGAGTCTGGAGACACCGTGGAGAGAGGATGCTGAACAGCTGCATTATGCACCGTCACACTGGTCCTGCACCGGGTATTATGGTATGGGGCGGTATCGGATATCTCTCTCGCACTCCTCTAGTACGCATTGCCGGTACTTTAACCAGCCAGCGCTACATCTCCGAGGTGTTGGAGCCAGTTGTCCTTTCTTACCTTCAGGGCTTGCCAACAGCCATATTTCAGCAGGATAATGCACGGCCACACGTGGCACGCATTGTCCAAGGGTTCTTCGTCAATCACCAGATTGAATTGCTTCCCTGGCCGGCGCGCTCTCCGGATCTTTCGCCGATAGAAAACATGTGGTCCATGGTTGCTCAACGACTGACCCAGAGTTCATCCCCAGCTGTCACACCAGATCAACTTTGGCAACGTGTGGAAGCTGCTTGGTCTGCTGTACCCCAAGAACACATTCAAAGTCTCTTTGAATCAATGCCGAGGCGTGTGGCAGCTGTGATCTCCAACAACGGCGGCTACTCTGGGTACTGATTTTGGCAGGAACCACGCTTCATAGAATGCTGTAAATTTAATCATTTGTTACTTGGTCAACATGTTATCTACACAATAAATTTTGTTGTGATATCTCTTGTTTTTCTTGGTGTTGCAATTTGGGTGGCCAGCAGTGTATAAAGTTTTTTCAAATTTTTGATTTAGTTTTTATATACCATTCTGGCAATTAAAAAACTGGACTGCGTTTGTCCTAGCCGTTTGGTTTGGTGTGCAGTTGTGGAAATGGAATGACGATGACTTTAATAATTCTGGTGTAGGTGCTACGTTATTCTGTCCCTGTATATAGTTGAGTTTATTTTTTATCCTTGTTTGAGTCAGACGTAGTTATGTCGAAATGCCGCGATGATGATAAGCTTAAAAATCCAGCAGCGCATAAATTTGAAATTCCTCGGGAAATGATAAAAAAATCCCGTACAGAATGTTTTAAACTGTTAAAGGAGGTGATTGGAGATAATTTTATGTCACGTAGTCAAACTTTTGTATGGCAGAAACGATTTTCGGAAGGTCGGGAGGTATTTGAAGAAGATGAACGTTCTGGCTGACCTGAAAAGTGCATTGAAGGTGGCACATTTTCAGTCTGTAGAAGAGCTGAATGCAAAAACTGCAGACTTACCGAAGAAGGTGGCACCTAATGACCTGCAGCACTGCTTTGAGCAATAGAAAATTCGTATGTAGTGATATATTGATAGGAGACGGAGCACTATGTTGAAGGCAATTAATGCTTTGAGGCGCAACCCTTTTCCAATGCTGAAAAAAGGGCAGCCGTTGCCATCGCTGAACTTAACTACCAGCAAGATAGCGGACGATCGAAACGTTCATCGTGTGTCACAGATCTAGTGACCCTTTTTTGATGACAGCTGGCTGTGCGGCACAGCCAGCTGTCGTCAAAAAAAGGGTCTCTAGATCTGTGGCACGCGATGAACGTTTCGATCGTCCGCCATCTTACTGGTAGTTCAGTCGAGCGATGGCAACGGCTGCTCTTTTTTTCAGCATTGGGCAATCTATACAGCTGTTCTCGCATTCTTCCATTTTTCAGCAGATGTCAGTGCTGTTAAAAATAATCGTGAGAATTTTTTTACGGGAAATGACGTGCTAAAAAGTAAAGGATTCTCGTGGAGCTCTGTCATCCGCAACTATTTTTATAGAAATCAAATCTATTCTTCGTGACTGGCAACAGTCAACGTCAGAGTTTGGTGTTCCCAGAGAGGGAACACTGCGAGTTAAAGGGTTAAAGAACCACTTTTCATCTTGTCCACCCCTGAAAGATAATTTTTCATCATCTTTTCAGTTGAAGAGTAGGATCGCTTCCCTGGTGGAAATTTCAAAATTATTCTTTTCTCTGAAAGGCTGACTGGCAGAAAAAGACAGTACAATCTCGGCACAGTACAATCTTGATAATCCGTCATATATTGGACCAGACAGCCTCCGGATTATCGAAATATTCTGGATTATCAAGATCTCTTGTTTTTGTCGCGAACTTAAAGTAATGTGCTTTCGCTCGGTCGACATTGTAGTACACTCAATAAATATACTACAAAATAAGTTGGACAATTTAGAATACAATGACGAAAGAGGTAGGGAAGCACAAGAGCAGAGCAGACATGCTTGTTTGCATCCGGGGTGGTCGGCGCATTAGAAGACAATATGAGATGTGTTTCCCCAAGATCGCCGGATTATTGAACGTGCCGGACTAACAAACCAACGGATTATCAAGCGTGTGCTGTACTTTACCATTCCCTGGAATTCTTCTTGGTTGTAAAATTGTCCAGTTTTATCTTAAATTTCATGCTTTTTAAGAAAATACTGTCGCTTGTCCAATCTAAGCTGTACAGACGTATATACGTATAGACGTATATAATAGTAAATTAATTTGATAACAGTGTTTTTTAGTATGGATATTGCATAGAATTTTGATTTTTCAGATTACCTCTATTCAGACACCACCTCTCTGAAAGGCCGATTTTCTATGGTCTAGTGCAGTGGTGCGCAAACTGGGGGTCGCTAGAAAATTTTTGAGGGTCGCCAAATTCTAAGAAATTCAAATTTATGAAAAAATATACAATTAATCATTTCAAAGAACGGAAATAATACTAGAGAAGAAATTCACAATTATTATTTTACGAGCGCGATATTCGCGATCGCTATCATGGGGCTTCAAAACCCCGTTATCATGCATGTGATCTGCGGTATCGACTGCTTACTTCCACCTATAACTAATATAAGGTACGAAAAATTTCCAGAAAATGAGTTAGGTTGGATCCGTGATCCATTTTCGTTTGGTATTATTGATTCCAAAATCCCTTTAAATGTAAAAGAACGGTTAATTGATCTTTCAAGCGACGAAACCATAGATATAGGAATCTCTAGATTAAGCATAACGAGAGAAAACTTGTTGCCTCCAACCTTAGCTATGATAGTGGCATGTGCATGCACAGAATGGCAGTAACTTAAAATTATAATTTTATTTTCAATTATTTTAGAACGATCTGTGTTTTAAAAAGTATTTCATATCGAAATATTTTCTCTCCAACTTATTTATTTTTCTGAAGTAATGCAATGAATGTTCTATTTTACATCGACGGCAGCCATGATAGTGGCAGAAATGGGGTGCGTTTTTGGCAACAAAAAGCACATGATTAGGAACAATAGATGAGCAATCTAGGTATTCCTAAATGTATGGACGAAACACTGTACATTCAATTTAACTCTCTGACTTGCCAAAAATTTTGGTTATCGATTGGAAACGAATATGCGGATTTGAAAAGAAAGGCAATTAATATTTTGATTCAGTTTGCAGTCATCCACCTACTCATGTGAATCCGGCTTTTCAAAATTAGTTTCCACTAAAACAAAATATCGATCTCGATTGGATCCAGAGTATGACTTACGGCTTGAAATTTCCAATACAGATCCGAACATAGAAGCGATCATGAGCTCCTTGCAAGCACATACTTCACATTGATTTTTATTATGATGTTAAGTTTTTTAAAAGTATTTTTCATTAAAAAATGTTTATATGCATATGCGTAAATAAAGAATTGTTTCATAAAATTATGTGTTGATTCATTAACTGATTTTTATGATGTTACAACTTTTATAACGTTTTTATGATGGTTTATAAGTTTGGTGGGCTATTTTAAAAAGGCGTTATTTCAATCGATGACGTCACGACACTCTTTTAAAAACACCCTGTATGAGCAAATCCCAGAAAGAATTTCAATTTAACTTGTCAATTAAACAAAATGTCTACTGTCTATCCAGGGGTAGCGACAAAATTTTACACAAAATAGGGGGTCGCCAAGGAAAATAGTTTGCGCACCACTGGACTAGTGGTTCGTCTTTTTAGGGAGGTTTCACTGAGATGATATATTTGTAATGCATGTTAAATTGGTCCTATTTTTGTGGAGCCAATAGGCGAGAAAATGTAATAACTATTTTGCACGTAATATGTACGAGTTATATATTAGCTTCATTCGAAAGAAAACGTGTTGCTACTTATTTAAATATAGAAAATTGTCATTAAAGACGGCATACATTAAAATGCTAACAATCGATAGTCACACAAAGGTCTTAAATCAGTTTTAGAAAGTAAAAAGAAACTGTGCAAGGATAAAATGTAACAGCTGTGAAATTTCATAGTATGTTAAAATGCTATGGAAATTTGCATACTAATTTTTTTCTCTTTACAAATCGAAACCTCATACTTTAAAGTGTATGGTGGAAAAATGTTGTAACATATAGTTCAGTACATAACACACTACAGGGCTTCAAACGCCTCCTGTTATTTCTTGGTCTCCCTGTATATTGGTGTAAACTAAACTAAAATGTGAGGTCGCTGACGCAAAAAGATTTCTACACGATGTCCACATAAAACATTTTTACATACATTATATTGCCAATAATAATTTAGAGCTGTGCTCCAGAGCATTTAACCCTTGGAGCCGCAACCCTTTCTCAATGCTGAAAAAAGGGCAGCCGTTTGCCATCGCTCGACTTACTACCAGCAAGATGGCGGACGATCGAAACGTTCATCGCGTGCCACAGATCTAGCGACCCTTTTTTGACGCAGCGGGCTGTGTGCCGCACAGCCAGCTGCGTCAAAAAAGGGTCGTTTCGAAAAAGGGTCAAAAAAGGATCAAAAAACGTTCGATCGTTTCAAAAACGTTTCTTGCTGGTAGTTAAGTCGAGCGATGGCAACGGCTGCCCTTTTTTCAGTATTGGTCAATCAATCCAGCTGTTCTCGCATTCTTCCATTTTTTTTTCAGCAGATGCCAGTGCTGTTAAAAATAATCGTGACCATTTTTCTACGAGAAATGACGCGGTAAAAAGTAAAGGATAGTCGTGGAGCTATGTCACCCGCAACTATTTTTACAGAAGTCAAATCTATTCTTCGTGACTGGCAACAGTCAAAACGTCAGAGTTGGGTGTTCCCAGAGCGGGAACAGTGCGCGTTAAAGGGTTAACAATACTTACATCTGAACCTTGAGCCCATTTAGAGTTCTAGAAGAAAAAATTAAAAAAAAAGTTATATTTTATCTCAAAGCAATCAGTCAAAAGTTTGATACATGTGTAAATAGCAATATTAAAGAAGCGAATTGAAATATTTTGTAGTTATAAAACATTGAAAAGTGTAAAAATTTATTAAGTGCAAATTTGTGGGTTTTTATAATAAATTTTAATGAAAACGATTTGGACTAAATTTTACAGCACAAACAATTTCAGACATTTAAACCAACGCTACATTTGTAGCAGTATACACTAAAGAGTTACACTAGTATACACAATTTTTATAAAAGTTATTTTCTTTTTATGAAAGCACAGTATTAATTATAATATTTATACATTCTGCTAAATGCATTTTTTATATATAGTTTATTTATATTTATTTATAGTTTTAGTAAATTACTCCTAATAATCTGTATTCAAAGAGTTCTGCTAACTCTTTCAAGTAGTATACACTAAAGAGTTACACCAGTATACACAATTCTTATAATTTTCTTTTATGGAAGCACAGTATTAATTATAATATTTATACATTCTGTTAATGCATTTTTTATTTACAATTTATACATTATATATTTTATATATTATACATTATATATTTATATTAGTTTATACATTAATAACTGCAGCAGACGCAAATAAAAGTTATCAGAAATATAAGAAATATTCACGTATCGAAAAGAATTCTGGCGTATACACGCAAAAATTACTCCTAATAATCTGTATTCAAAGAGTTCTGCTAACTCTTTCAAGTACGCAGTGATTTTAGTGTGGTTAAATATACTCGAAAGTGTTTTATGTAAGGTGGTTAAAAAAGTAAGGTAACAAGAGCTCTCAAGTGCGCACAATCAAATTCAAGTCTACATACTGTCGCATGGAACAACACCAACGCCCCCTAGAGAGGAAAGCCGCGGCGCTTACTTGTGACGTCACATCGAGTAGGTAAAGCAAAGCGTTTCCATTGGGTTTCTACTCTCTCCCGCGGGGAAACCCAATGGAAACGCTTTGCTTTACCTACTCGAAGTGACGTCACAAGTAAGCGCCGTGGCTTTCCTCTCTAGGGGGCGTTGACAACACCCGCCCACATACGGCTTCTCTGACATGGAATTGGCTACAGCACTTTCGACGGAATGCAATAGAACACCCTCTCTTCCGTCCGGATCAAGCACTCGGTGATTCCTCTCCCTCCGGGCTGTTTCGAAAAGCATTTGGCAGGACAGCATATCCAAATCGATGTGCTAGTAGAAGACGGCGCCAATAGTTGGCTCAGCGACCACTAAGACCTGATTTCTTTGACTTCGGTTCCGTTAAATCAGGTGTACCTGATAAACGGAACATTAGGTTATGTTCCGTTAAGTTGCATGGTTGCTAGTTAAGGTTAATGCAAAACGGTTATGTTGCAAAACGAACTGTACCAAACGGCTTACCATGCTTGTATACCTCCCGAATTTCGTTTATAAACTTTTTGGTTGAAGGACTTGTTTCCTTACTTTTTGAACCAACCCCATATAATGCAGCGATTGCGTTTGACATTTTTTTTCTGTTCAAGTACCTATATCTAGACAGTTTTCAAGTGGAACTTTATGATTCACGACAAACTTTAGCAACAATCGTAATTTTATTTATTTATTTATCTGAAACGATAAAGAAAAAATAAAGTCAACGCCAAAGTGTTACTACTTTTTTCTCTTAAATATCTCTGTACTATGAGATCTAAACGTGAATTTTTCAAGGATTGCCCATAAAAATCATTAATGTCCCTTATATTCAAACGATACCTCTGGGGTTGTTAATACAGATGTTCTTTCATCTGGAACGGGTTCAAAATTAGAAGACCATCGAGCTGCACTCTTAAAATTTTGGCGCAACATTTCACCAAAACATGGTAAAACATGGTACTTGAAAATTTGACTCCATAAGATGGTGAAACCTTGTTCCAACGTTTGGTGCTCAGGTTTAACCATACTTTTGTGAAGCACCAAATGTTGCAACAAGGTCCCAACATTTGGTGCAATGTTGGAACCTCATTGCACCAATGACAATTCCAATGCTCATTGGAATTCCAATGCTCATGAGATGGATGTTTGACAATTCCAATGCTCACTGGAAGTGTCAAACAATTCCAATGAGCTGTGGGGGGAAAAGGAGAGAATTGTTTTCTTTTTAAGAAAACAATTCTCCCATTTTTCCAAGTTTTTAAAGACTAATAACAAGTCACATACACCGATACGTCCCCCTTATTGTTGTTTCTTATTGAAATTTAAATTTCATAAATAATTTTTATATTTTAAAGGTTCATTGTCCCCTTTAATGTACCAACAATTTACAATACACTACATAATAAAAATTATACATACATTTATAAGCAAAGTCATTGTTATGTTCGCCTACTTAATTATTTGTTCTTACTTTTACAGGCTACCGCTATAGCAGAGGAAAATTAAGTAATCAGGCATGAAATACTTACAAGTTTTTCAAAGAATGTAATAACTTTGTTTTCTTTCTCAACAAGGTATTCCAATGAGCTGTGGGGGGAAAAATGGGAGAATGTGTGACATGAAAATCTCTCGTGCATCAACATTTATTGGCTGGAAAATAATTTCACAACTCGAAAGCTGAATCAACACAGTTCAAAACATAGACAATATATTAACCCTTTATATCCTCTTGTTGCAGATCTATAATAATAAAAATGAATGCTTGTAAATCTGTCTGTCTGTATGTGTGCGGTCTCCAGACAAACCTACTGCACGCAGAACTCTGAAAATTTGAGTATATAAGCCCATGAGTCCGATAATGTGCACTTGAGAATCAGAATTTTAAAATTTTAATTACTTTTTTAATTATTAATTAAAAACCGTTTTCAGGATGCCATGCTCGGCGAGTTTCGCCAGCATGATACTGTGAAACAAAATCGCATGCATTGGAAAACATGAAATGGCACGGAAATTTAGTCAGTTTTGCGCCAATCTATATCAATAAAAATGAATGTCTGAAAATCTGCATGCGTGCGATGTCCATAAAAAACTACTGGACGCAGAACTCTGAAAATTCGAACATATGAGCCCATTCCTTCGGTAATGTACACCTGAGGCTCAGAATTTTGAAATTTTAATTACTTTTTAAATTATTAATTAAAAACCGATTTTAGATCGTCATGTTTGGCGAACTTTGGCCTCATGAAAAGATTTATGCTTGAAGTGAGTGGTAACCACAAAAGTAAAAAATTGTTTTTTACGTTGCCATGCTTGGCGAGTTTCGCCCGAATGGTACTATAAAACAAATCGTTTGCATTTGAGAAGCATGAAATGGCACGAAAATTTCATCTGGTTTACGCCAAATCTATCTATCTCTATAATAATAAAAATGAATGTTTGTAAATCTGTCTGTGTGCGGTCTCCAGACAAATCTACTGCACACAGAACTCTGAAAATTTGAATATATAAGCCCATGAATGCCGATAATGTGCACCTGAGAATCAGAATTTTAAAATTTTAATTACTTTTTTTAATTATCAATTAAAAACCGTTCTAAAACGGAAATTTTCTTACCCTGTGTTACGAATTTTGGGAGCAACCCGCTGTTCTGGGGTTTAAAATAGTTTAAAATTCGTATTCTATGCGTTAAATAGTTAAATTTTGCTTTTTGTTGCATTGATATGTAATGTTCTGGAAATCTCGGGTTCTATGGGTCGTAGGTCTTCGAAAACCTAATTTTGGGGACTTATTTTTAGCGCCAAATTTGGCGATATTTCTTTATTTGGCGCGTTTTTCCTAATGGGGCCTTTTCATGAAATTTTTTTATGGTATTTAATACGTTTAATGACCTAACATTTCCTAATTTTCAGAAATTTAAATCGAAAATTGCGGATTTTACATGATAATTTGCTTAATTGAATGAAATATTTAATAACTTCTGCAATTTTAATGTAAATTACACTATATTTCTGGGGGAAATATGTGACGGCCACGGCAGTGAGTTGTCTTTAGTGGTGCGTTTGTAAGTACGTACCTGAAACTCTGGGACCATTATCTGCACATTCTGTTATACAATTGCGGCCTAGAGTACTAATCTGGAGTTGCAGTTTACATGTCAGATTTTGTAAATCGCATAATTTAAGGGGTTCACGGGCAACGCCGTGCGGGACTGCTAGTATGCAATATAGCAATTAAAGCTGCATAAATTAATTTTTTGCGTATTAACCCTTTGAGGCGCAACCATTTCTCAATGCTGAAAAAAGGGCAGCCGGTGCGCCATCGCTCGACTTAACTAACAGCAAGATGGCGGACGATCGAAATATTCATAGTGTGCCACAGATCGAGAGACCCTTTTTTGACGACAGCTGGCTGTGCGGCACAGCCAGCTGCGTCAAAAAAAGGGTCTCTAGATCTGGGGCACGCGATGAACGTTTTCGATCGTCCGCCATCTTGCTGGTAGTTAAGTCGAGCGATGGCAACGGATGCCCATTTTCGGCATTGGGCAATCTATTCAGCTGTTCTCGCATTCTTCCGTTTCTCAGCAGATGTCAGTGCTGTTAAAAATAATCGTGACAATTTTTTTACGGGAAATGACGTGCTAAAAAGTAAAGGATTCTCGTGGAGCTATGTCACCCGCAACTATTTTTACAGAAATCAGGTCTATTCTTCGTTACTGGGAACAGTCAAAACGTCAGAGTTTGGGTGTTCCCAGAGCGGGAACACTGCGTGTTAAAGGGTTAAACCTTTATATTCTCTTGTTGCAGATATGCAATATACCAATTAAAGCTGCATAAATTAATTTTTTGTGTATTAAAACATATTTGAATGACTGTTTTTTCAAGCATAAAAAAAATTTAAACAAAACTGAAGAGTTTGCGATATTTAATTGTAACACGAATCGTGTTTTGTGCTTCAGCAGTCTCACTTATTAGTTATTGCAGCACTTCTTGTTTTTTCCTAGGTCAATCTTAAAACAATGTTAATGGTTTTTTAAAAAGTTCGCATCTTAAACTGTTCACAAGCACTTCAGCAACACTTTGGTGTGCTACAGATATATTTTCAAGTAATACAAACCGTTTTATTGAACTCTACAAGAGACACATTTTGGTCAATGAACAACTACATGAATTACAAAACTTCAAAATTAAAGCTTTCAGCTTGCTTAAAATCTGTTTCTGAATGTTTCTGAATCTGTTCTGAATGTTTAGGAGATAGAAAGAGTTATTTATTTTTAGTTTCGCTAAGAGATGTGTGCTTATAATAAAAACTTAAAGTAAACATAGACATGAACTTACTCTTTTATTTTGTAGGCTTTTTGATAGAGTTTTATAATATTACTAGCTGAAGTACCCGTCCTTGACGGGTTAGTGAATGCAAATTTCCAAAAAGTAAGAACTTTCGTCAGCATTGTAGGAGTACACAGAATGGATGTAGTATGTTGCCAAAGTATAGAAAGCGAAGTTATAATTTTTATGTATTGTTAAACTATTACATGTTAGAGAGTAACTAAGTGCAGTAGAACCTCGATCCATCGTTTTTCATGGGGAGGGTAGAAAAAAACGATGAATGCGGTAAAACGACAAATGCGGGTTAAAGTCAAAATACGAAGAAAACAATGCTTATGCATACACGCAACGACTGTACACCAACAAGTACTAATTCTTACAAAATTGTAAAACAAATAAATCGAAGATGAAAATTATAAGTGATGTTTATTTTTAAAAATCAGTAATTTTATGTTAAGTTTTTCAGCATATTTTAAGTTCAACAGCAAATCTTCAAGATTTACAATACTCTTCTGGTCCTTTTCTGCAATTACATGTTTGTATAAAAAAGTCCATAAAGTTTCAAATCCGTTATTTCGTCAGAGATGCTTCGTAATAGTGTGGCTCAGCCTCATCGGCATGAGCAATATCCTCTGCTTCGCCATTATTTTAATTTTTTTGCATAATCACACATTTCTTCTATGTTTAGGGTACCGCATGCCACAACGTCTTGATTAATGGATATATAATCATTAAATTTCACAGTATGCATACCCTCTGCTACATGCCACCACTGTTCATCTGATTATCATCAAACCAAGAAATGATACCAAGAAGCAATTACAGTTTGTATGCCATATGGATTCACTTAATCTTCAAATTCATTTTGGTCAGGTGAAAAATTTTACAACGATGAACGCGGGAAAGTCACTTTTTGACGAACGATAAATGCGGGTTTCTTTAACATTATGCAAATACAATTTGTGCAGGGACCATAGAAATAAAACGATCAATACCGGAAAACGATGAATGCGGGAACGATAGATCGGGGTTCCACTGTAATATCATTTCATTCGCTTTAGTCGTAATTATGTGATGCGCGAACGAATATTTACGCATATTGAAATAATTTTCGCAAAATCTCAAAATCTAATCAACATTTTTGAAAAATTGGAAGCCTAGAATTTAAGTTGAGTGACAACCTATCCTGTCACCCAATTTCGTTTCATTCCCTGTAGTCTTTATTTCGTGATGCTGGAACAAAATTTCAGCATTTTAAAACAATTTTCGCAAAATCTCAAAACGTAATCAAAATATTTACAATTTCAACGCCTATAACCCGTCAAGGACGGGTACTTCAGCTAGTTAAAAATAAAGGCACTGGCCTGGTACCTTAACAGTGACTACAATATAATGGCACGGTACAGGATTAGTAACTACCTATCATATCACTAAATTTCGTATCATTCGTATTAGTCGTTATTACGTGATGTTTGAAGAAATATAAACGTATTTTAAGAGAATTTTCACAAAATCTCAAAATCTAATAAAAATGTTTAAAAAATTGGACACCTGTAAATTATGTTGAGCAACCATCTATCATGTGACCAAATTTCATATCATTCGCTTTAGTCGTCATTACGAAATGCGGGAACAAAGATTCACTCAGTTTTAAACGATTTTCGCAAAATCTCGAAATCGGATCGATTTTTTTTAATTAGATGCTA
The DNA here is from genome assembly GCA_038373885.1 of Cheiracanthium punctorium. Taxonomy (NCBI): domain Eukaryota; kingdom Metazoa; phylum Arthropoda; class Arachnida; order Araneae; family Cheiracanthiidae; genus Cheiracanthium; species Cheiracanthium punctorium. Next base: position 12,894 of record JAWZYV010015623.1, on the reverse strand, counting down.
ATAGTTTAAGGTGGCTGTGCCGGCACACCCAGCTGTCGTCAAAAAAGGGTCTCTAGGTCTTTGGCACGCGATGAACGTTTCGATCGTCCGCCATCTTGCTGGTAGTTAAGTCGAGCGATGGCAACGGCTGCCCTTTTTTCAGCATTGGGCCATCTATCCAGCTGTTCTCGCATTCTTCCATTTTTCAGCAGATGTCAGTGCTGTTAAAAATAATCGCGACAATTTTTTGACGGGAAATGACGTGCTAAAAAGTAAAAGATTCTCGTGGAGCTATGTCACCCGCAACTATTTTTATAGAAATCAAATCTATTCTTCGTGACTGGCAACAGTCAAAACGTCAGAGTTTGGTGTTCCCAGAGCATGAACACGGCGCGTTAAAGGTTTAACGGAGAGTGTCCGTTATTAAAGATTTACTTACTCGCATGGCTGATTGTAGTCGTCTGCTAGCAGTGTGCAGTTATTCGGAGGTTCTGCGTCTGTAGAATAAAAAAAAATAATGTAGCAGAGTAATGTGGGAAGTAAAAAATTGCTGAATAAAACAACATAAATGTTTACGTCAGTAAATAGATGGTAAGTTACTCATATTTTACCAAAGACATCACCCCCTACCCTAGTCCCAAATGTGTGTGTTGCCGATCCAAGCCAAAAAATCATGGAGTATTATTAAAAATGTATTCATAATAGCTGTAGAAATAATATGATTATAATATACTGCTGACTATAAATGTATAATGCTTATTGCATAGAGGAAGCTGTTATGTCCTATGCTAGGCAGTAAAATTAATTGTTTCAATTATGCACTAATCAGATCTAACAGACTTTTTATAAATAAATATGCTATTTTCATGGGCGCCGGCAGAATAATTCCCAGGGGAGGGGGCAAAGACTACTAAAGGGAGGGGCAAAAACTACTCAAGGGGGGGGGGGTAAAAACTACTTCAACGTATGGTTACCATGTTGGAAAGAGCAAAAAAGCAAGGGAAAACACTGCATACAAAAATCCAGGGGGGCATTGCCCCCCCCCTTGCCCTATGCTGCCGGCGCCCATGGCTATTTTTATAGGTTTAGTTTATTATTATATTTGTCCTTATAAATATGTGAATAATTTTCTATCATACTGTAGAAAATAGTTAATTTATTTAAATCACATATTTAAGTTTAATTGTTTATTCTGGAGAAGCAATTTGAATGTGTAGCAGAGTTTATTGAATTCGTGTATTTTTAATCTAGTCTCGTTTTTAACTGCAGTGAAAGAAATCCCAGTTAGTTCCATTAGTTCACCCAGCTAATTTTCTAATGGAGTAATATTATAATTTGCAAAGACGTTGAATATATTTTTTTTAATTTACATAGGACTTATATGATAAAATGTTATTCTACGTTTAAAAAAATGAGCTAAGGCCGCTCAAAAATTGCTGTGTACAAGAGTTTTTTTGAAAAACTACTATAAAACATATTGCATGTAAGCATGACCTGTTTCTTACATTTGCATTTTTTGTTGTCTTCTGGACATGATTTGCAAATGTTGTAGCTGTGAGGATAGTTTATAGTGACAGGAACACAGCCCAGGCGTGCATACGAGACGTTAACTCGGCACTCTTGAATTGTACTCTAAAAAAAGAAGAAGAAAAGAAATCAATCTGCCATTAGAAGAGTCTTGTCACCACAAAATTCAAGAATAAATTAAAACTCCGTAAAACACACAAATACTCGAATTACAAGTACTTGTTTGGGGTTTAGTATAGTAACTAAACTCCAAAGATTGTGAAATGTTTTAGCACCTTTCAAAATTATACGACATTATTTATTAATAATTATTTAATTATTAATTAATTTTTATTAACCCTTTAACGCGCAGTGTTCCCGCTCTGGGAACACCAAACTCTGACATTTTGACTGTTGCCAGTCTCGAAGAAAAGATTTGATTTCTATAAAAATAGTTGCGGGTGACATAGCTCCACGAGAATCCTTTACTTTTTAGCCCGTCATTTCCCGTAAAAAAATTGTCACGATTATTTTTAACAGCACTGACATCTGCGGAAAAATGGAAGAATGCGAGAACAGCTGGATACATTGTCCAATGCTGAAAAAAGGGCAGCCGTTGTCATCGCTCGACTTAACTACCAGCTGTGCCGCACAGCCAGCTGCGTCAAAAAAAGGGTCTCTAGATCTGTGGCCCGCGATGAACGTTTCGATCGTCCGCCATCTTGCTGGTAGTTAAGTCGAGCGATGGCAACGGCTGCCCTTTTTTCAGCATTGGGAAAGGGTTGCGCCTCTAAGGGTTAATAGTTTAATCAATCTTTACTATTTATACTAATTGATTTTAATTAAAAAGTAATATAATAGCGTATATAGGAGAAGGTGGCGTAAAATGATCCCCTTATGGGAAAAACTTATATAAACAACATAGATGTTTGAATAAAACTTTGCATTTTGCTAGTATGCAAACAGTATATTTTGTATTATGAACATATTTCTATAATATTTTCAACCCACATTGAGTAACTGAAAAATCACAATTTTGAAAAAGTGCCCAAGTGTTGAAAAATAACTGTAAACTGTTTTTATCGGCAGAATAGAAAGATGTAAAAGTAATTCTTACTAAACATAATGAAATAAAATACGTTTTACAAACAGATAGCTGACATAATTTTTTAATGGAAAATTTTAAAATGAAAAATTGTCACAATCAATAAAATAGAATATTTGATCATTATAATTCAAAAATTATGGCCTACAATAAACGAAGAAATAAATTAAATAGTTTTTTCTTTCGTCGCTTTCGAAAATTTAGAATATTTGAGCGCATATCGCAAAAATGCAGATCATCATCTTTCTCAGATATTCCAGCACATGCTTCATTCACCCACCTAGGCATTTGTGACGCTGTATCTAACCTAAATAATAATCTAATAAATATACTCCATTCAGTAAACCAAGCCCTATTTCTGTACATGAAAGACTGTTTATCTAAATACTAAATGTTACAGTTAGTGCTTACCTTATGACAAATGTTATGAAATCCAATTTTTTGAAGTATTCTATTTAGACGCTTAACCCTTTGAGGAGCAACCCTTTCCCAATGCTGAAAAAAGGGCAGCCGTTGCCATCGCTTGACTGAACTACCAGCAAGATGGCGGACGATCGAAACGTTCATCGCGTGCCACAGATCTAGAGACCCTTTTCTGACGACAGCTGGCTGTGCCGGAACAGACAGCTGCGTCAAAAAAGAGTCTCTAGATCTGTGGCACACGATGAACGTTTCGATCGTCCGCCATCTTGCTGGTAGTTCAGTCGAGCGATGGCAACGGCTGCCCTTTTTTCAGCACTGGGCAATCTATCCAGCTGTTCTCGTATTCTTCCATTTTTCAGCAGATGTCGGTGCTGTTAAAAATAATCGTGACCATTTTTGTTACGCGAAATGACGTGCTAAAACGTAAAGGATTCTCGTGGAGTTCTGTCACCAGCCACTATTTTTATAGAAATCCAATCTATTCTTCGTGACTGGCAACAGTCAAAACGTCAGCGTTTGGTATTCCCAGAGCGGGAACACTGCGCGTTAAAGGGTTAATATCATAAATGCTTCTTCTTCACTTGTCACAAGTAGTTTATGTATTACCGGGTAGATAGCGCTACCTGTATATGGAAGATAAAGTATGTGTATGGTGTGTGCGTTTTACCCGCTAGGATCATTTTAGGCCACCTTCCCCTACGTATGTATACGTTTTCGACGGTGGTTCTAGTGTAAACCAGTCCGTGATCATGTGCAAGCGTCTTACCAGCTGATCGATAGGCGCCTTTCCTCCTCTTTGTTTCCATGGCGTCATGTAATCAGTGCAATTAGTTTGATATGGAGCTGGCAACAGGTGGCTTTCACGCTGTAAGAGAACAAGGATGATAAATCATGCCAAAACCATTGATTATAATACACATTCCAACATAACAGCCATTTTGTGCTAATTTTTTCCGGGTGTGTTTTCGGCAAACTTGGCGAGATTTTAGAGATAACCTCAAAAAAAGCTGGATGTCATTAACAATATAATTTTGTAAGACCATGTAAATGAACTTATGTGTTCTCATCTGTGGAATGTTATTCTCATCTTTTAAATGAAGAATAAACTGTTATAAGCGTTTAAACAGGGTGTAAACAGTCGCTATAATGAGGGTGAATCCTCATTATAGCGACAAACTCAGAGGGGGAATTAGCTAAGCTCATCTCGAGCATATAGACACAAGAGCTACGGTTTCTAACCGTTTTAAAGTTATTGCGAATGAAATACAAAATCTGTGAATCCTTCAATATCGTTCAATTTTGAATTTACCAGTATACACACACAGAAAAAGTAATTTTTTAGGAAGAATGGATCAAATCCTATAAAAAAATATCAATTGTATTACAATACCTAAATTTAATGACGAGTTACAAGCGCTGAAGCAGTTAAAAAAAATTGCAGAATCAAACAGTCGCCAAAATTTTTAATTCACCATTCTGCAAACACCGTCTATGCTATAATAGGCAAAATTTACTAAAAACTGGTCTATTTCAATAGCTTTAAACTAAGCTAAAAATGCGCCGCATCTGTTGCTCAATTCAGGAGGTATTTCCTGTGGAAAATGCAGCTCGTTTGTAGAACAACGCAACAGCTCAACTCCACTCTAATTTAGAGATGAGTTCGGGCTCATTTTTTTAAAGACCGAACCCGAAATTTCAGGTAATAGATAAATAAAAGTCAATCGCTTCATTGACGGAATATCATAAATTTTGCCGTTTGTGCAAATTGAACCACTTTTTGAAAAAATATGTTGCATGAACCCCTTTTTGAGATCTGTTTATAAGGAGTATGCTCAATACAGGAGAAGTTCCTCCCGAGCCCGAACACAATCGTGAATTTCAGAGCCCGAGCACAGTTCGGGCCTGGCCTCGGCGTGAGCCCGTCTCATCTCTACTTTAATCCCTTCAACGTCTGCTGGTTTTGTTAACACGTTCCGGTTGTTGCAATGTAGGGTTAATTCCGCGAGAGTCGCCGCATGCGGTACAGATGCCGCACCCCTTGTATTTCGGATAGCTGTCGATAGATAGCAGTCACATGCGCAGTATATGGTGTAAGTGAGATTTCCTTAATTGTGGTTTATAGCAGGAATCCCATTCAATGCTTTAGCTGTAACTATACAATCCTTATTTTGAAATAAGCGCATGATTTCACTATCGAAACTTTTAAAGATGTTAACGCTAAAAATGCTTTCCTTACGCTAATTACTGAATCCATGCATGATTTCGAAGCCGAAACTAAGTGTATACTCGGGGCACAGCTATCCTGATAATGGAGGGAATGCTGCAGACCGTGTGATTCCGCCGCTTTCAAATAGTTCTTTCCGTTTGCCCTGCTTTTTACAGAACTAAGACATTTATCAACTATTAAGTGCTAAAATAAAGTGTATGTTATAAAATAATTGCATATTTATCTTATTTGAATTCAATAATTAAAAGGATTCCGAAATTAAGTCAGAAATTAGATGTAACGCCTTCGCAGACGCTTGACCAATGATAGACCTCTTTCGTGCTGGCGGGAATCAGAAATGCAGATTCGCCTTGCGATTGGGTTGCTTTGTGATATTGACAGACAAATGATTGGAAAGAGAAACGAGTGTCGGAGTGATACATTCGGAAAGTAGTGAAAAGGCTCCTCTAGCCTTCTCCTCTGTTATCAGGTAAGGTGTGCCCCGAGTATAGCACCGGTACAGAGCAGTGGTGCGCAAACTATTTTCATCTGCGACCCTCTAATTTGAGTAAAATTTTGTCGCGACCCCCTATTTTGAGTAAAATTTTGTCGCTACCCCTGGATAGACAGTAGACATTTTCTTTAATTGAAAACGAAGTTACATTGAAATTCTTTCTGGGAGTTGCTCTTACAGGGTGTTTTTAAAAGAGTGTCGTGACTTCATCGATTGAAATAACGTGTTTTTAAAATAGCGCACTAAACTTATAAATCACCATAAAAATGTTATAAAATTGTAATATCATAAAAATCAGTTAATGAATCAACACATAATTTTAGTAAACAATGCTTTATTTATGCATATGCATATAAACATTTTTTAATGAAAAATACTTTAAAAAAACTTTACATCATAAAAAGCCAATGTGAAATATGTGCTTGCAAAGAGCTCGTGATTGTTTCTATGTTCGGATCTGTATTGGAAATCGCAAGTCGTAAGTCATCCTCTGGATCCTATCGAGATCGATGTTTTTTTTTTTTTTTTTTAACGGAAAATAATTTTGAAGATCACTATGCATGATCACTATGCATGATCAATTTGCAGATCACTATGCATGATAACGTGGTTTTGAAGCCCGGTGATAGCGATCGCGAATATCGCGCTCGTAAAATAATAATTGTTAGTTTCTCCTTTTGTATTATTTCAGTTCTTTGAAATGAATAATTGCATATTTTTCATAAATTTGAATCTCTTTGAATCAGGCGACCCCCCAAAAATTATCTCGCGACCCCCGGTTTGCGCACCGCTGGTATAGAGTACTGTGCATATGGTTACGCTACTTTCCGTTTCGAAGACAGACAACTATGATGTGTTATGTCTGTACAAAATGGGATACATGCCGCACTGTCATTCAGGTATACATGCAGCAGTTTCTTTTATACGGGATACCCGTTTTTAGTAAAATTTTAAAGTATCTCTCTGTCCCTTACTTTTTATATTACTAATTTTATGTTAATGGAGTATATTTGCTGGGCTTAACTCAGTATTATTAACTTTTTCCCCTTTCATTTTGCACGGACTCACCAAGTTGGGCATGTTATTAGTCGTTAATTGTAATTTTAATAATTTTGAATTTTAACGTTCTGGCTTAAATTAAAAAGTGATCTTAAAAATCAGATTAATTTTAAATTTTTTTACAGAAAAAAGCCCTTATTTTATAAAAGAATAAAACAATGTTAAAACAAATAAAACAAAATAAACACTAATTTACTCTTTCCTCCCCCCCCCCCCTTTCAAATACATTGATGTTATACGTTGTTGATGGGATAACAATTAAAACTCAATTAAAAATTAGTATTTTGCTTTAGTAGTGAACTAAATCGGCAGACTAATATTCATTGAGACCTTCTAATACGTCTCTTTGTATTCATTTATTAGTTTCTTTTTGTTATTACATAGATATTATAGGTCAGATATGAATATTCATTTTAATATTTTTTATTTATTACTTCATTCTTTTCTTATCACAGGAGCGGCATAACTCCTGCACAAGAGCGCGTCGTCTCCCCGCAGTGTGTTAGGGGGGAAAAATGTCAAAAAGGTATTAATTATTTTATATATATTTTTTGTCGCAGTGCACGTGTTTTATAATCAATATTAAAAGCACAGCATGATTTATTTTATTGTATGTGCACCCTGGGATTTTTTACACAAATTCAAAAAAATGTGTCGCATAAGTCCCGGAATTACCCTATGAATAAATGAGTGGTTCATATTATAAACCTCAGTTTTTATTTGTACAAAGGGCATTCCATAATAACTGAGAGTAAAATCATAAAAAAATCAAGAAATATATATACAGCAAAAAATACATCATTCTTTTTTAAAATATCTTCCGTCAGATGATATGCAACGGTCCCATCGTTCAACCCACTTTTCAAAACAAGTAGAGAAGCTCTTTTCTGGAAGCAGCTTCAAAGAACCCTGCACTGCTGAAATAACTTCAAAATCTGTGTTCAATTTTCTGCCACGGAGCTTCTCTTTCAACGTCGGAAGCAGCCATAAATCGCATGGTGCGAGATCTGGACTGTAAGGGGATGCGACATGATTTTAACCCATTTGTGCCTAGATATTTTTGCGACTTTCTTCGATTTTCGCCAATATCAGCAGTAATAGATACATTTCTGATGTCAACTTCTTGAACAAGGGATGATTTCTTTTAAAATCTTTATGTATAAAAATTGAAGTGTCAACATCCTACTAGGTCATGTTAAAATATTTTGTGGAGTTGAGGTTCAATACTCGTGAATAAAGGCTAGGAAAAATAAATAACGTTTTCGACTGATAGCCATAATGCCGTCCCAAAAAAGGGACGCTAGGCATAAATGGGTTAATATTGCATTTACTAAGATATTTCTGAACAGAAGTAGCGACATGCGGGCGAGCATTATTGTGATGTAATGCCATCACTCATCTCCATTTCTGTAGGACAAATAAAACAGTTCTTTAAACAAACACGGAACTAGGAAAATAAAATCGTCTGCTTCGTTTAGAATTTTGTATAAACGTACAGTTAACAGTTTGAAAAAATCGCCTGCAACTTCTATTTTTTAGTTTCGCGGTGTTGCCACTACGTAAAAAAATAACTCTCAGTTTTTATGGAATGCCCTTTGTACATTAATTTGCCCTTGTCTCAGCCAGCGCTTAGATATAGTATTAAAACTAAGCCAAATATTTGCCATAATTATTGAATTTCATGTTTTGTTTGAGATAAAATTTGCATTACCAGCTGTATTCGGATCTCGTACGCTCTAGCGCTCAAGAAGGATGTGCCTGCAAAATAGGGCGACGGCAGGAAGTACGGCGAATGCACGGCTATCTGTACAGCCATGTCGCACGGCGGGTTGTAGACAGGCGGAGTGTAATTGGTGAAGAAAGGGTCCTTCATCAGTTCTTCTGGAGGTAAAGATTGCCGGGAGCCATTCAAAAAGAGCTTCCACCTCATTACTGAAGTAGAGAGAAAAATATCACATTAACAGATGTTCTCCTGCAGTATTTTCGCATACAGTTAATTTCTTACGCAGCCTTAAATAAAAACATCATATGTTTTTTATATAAGATAGTTCCTTTTTTAAGGAAATTACGTTAACTTTTATGAAAGTTGCCAAAAAAAAAGTTAGGTAAAGTTTCTAACCCTTTGAAGTGCAACCCTTTCCCAATGTCGAAAAAGTGCAGCCGGTGCCATCGCACGATTTAACTACCAGCAAGATGGCGGTAGCTACTGGCGGCAAGAAGCTTTAGCATCACATCATTATGTTTATTTTTGAGTATACACATTAAGTCGTTAAATACCTAATTTTGATTGTTTTGGCATGTATAAATTTTAATGAATCTCAATTTTACATAATGAAGTTTTCAACCTGGTTATGATAATCGTGTATATCAAGCTTTTCTTGTTATGGTTGTTTTTAATATGTAGTGTAATTACAATGAGCTCTAGTATTAAATAAATATACAAAAATATAGAACTGTTTTCTAATTCCACTATACGATCATTGGCACCACCCAGCATTTACTTAATGCTGATTTTGTTTGTCTTTATGACGCAGGATATTTCTTATAAAATATCCTGGTATTTAGAATGAAGTTTTTTAGCGAATGCACTTTTAAAATGATTATGAGGAATAAATCGCGATGTACTATCTGAAAATGGCTAAAAGAACTGATATCGAATTTTAATTCTCAGAATTTACTGATTGTAATTTTATTATAAACACACAGACACACATATATATATACACAAGGTGTCCCTAAAACACTGACTTAGGCTATTTATTCCTTAAACATTCATGATACGGGTATACAGTACATTTCACAGTTACGTAAAGAAAAGTACGGAATTTTATAGTATCGGTTAAATTTTTAGGAGATAAAATCTAAATAAAATCAGAATTTAAAATTTTTTACGGCACCGTACAAAAAAATTTCAATTAGTTAAATGTACCCCATGCATAATTAGGTGATGCACAAAATTTCAGCATTTGCTAAAAAATGCTTTTGTACGGGGACCGTATAAAAGTTGAAATTCTGTGTTATTTAGATTTAAAGTGAAAATTTTAATCTATACTATAAAATTTGAAACTTTGTAATTTACTGCATGCATCTGCAAGGTGTGTCTAAAATGCTCGGTGAATGGTATTAGAAAAGAAAAACAAACAGCAGATACAAATAAATGACCTTTATTGGCCTTCAAAGTAATCGCCATTGAACACAACACACTTTTGACAACGTTCATAAACTTTCTTAAAACTGTCAGAAAATGCCTCTTTCGGAATCGATCGCAGAACGGATGTCACACGTCCTTGGATGGCCGACACGTGCTCAAAACGTGGCTCTTTTAGGACCTCCTTCATGCGGGGAAACAGAAAGAAGTCCGCAGGCGACAAATCAGGGGAGTACGGTGGATGTTCGAGAACAGTTACGCCACGCTGAGCCAAGAATTGGCGCACGCGGATTGCAGAGTGAGCAGGCACGTTATGGTGCAGCATGTGCTGGAGATCACATATCTAATTTTAATAGTCATTTAATTTGGCTTCCTTTAATGTAATCTATCCAAAATCATGTATTCTAAATCTTTTCTGTTCTCATTTTCCTGGCATTTCGGCATTGTAATCTGTATATTCGCCTTTCCCGTATGCACTATTCTTAATTGTTTATTTCTCTACATCAGACCTGTGGAGCCGTTGTGCTAAAAAATAGATTGTATTACGGCCGTTCGCAATCGCAACGAACATTTGTTGCTTCCCCTCTTGGCATCCTGCTGGTGTAAGTTATTTTTTGTTGCCCTGCGACATCTTTAAAATTATTTACTCGCGATTCCGTCACTTTATTTTTATTGGATTAAGTTTTATGGTTGCTCTGGAATTGGCGTTATTTGTCTCAGTCAAGTTGTTGTTCTCGCCAATGTGTAATTCTCTGCTGGCGTAATTTTTAATTCATTCCATCTTAATTTCACTGTCCATGTAGGATGGATTTTTTATTTCGCTGAGCCACCACCACCCGCTGTAATAACTTAAGTTTCAATAGTTTCTTTTAAATAAAAAAGTTTTAAGTAATCAATGTCTTTTTATTATATTGCAACTAAGTGCATCGAACCTGGATTTCTAACCGTAACAACGCAATTTAACAATTACACTATAGCCAATCAAAAATCATCCCTATACAGCAGGCTTCCGGGACTATGTCATATTATCTCTCACCCCCTTTATTGAAATTGTCCGAAAAAACGTGTCCCAAAAATGCGACATAAAAGTATGCGATATAATTGTACATATATTTAAATACTATTAGTTCACAACAGCTTTCATCTATTGTTACACTATTTCGTAAGCTGTAGAATATGCCTCACATGCATTTTTACATATATTTAAATACTATTAGTTCACAACAGATTTAATCTATTGTTGCAATATTTCGTAAGCTGTAGAATGTGCAACCCATGTATTTTCCTATAAATAGATTACAATCATAAAAATTTCAACATAGGGTTACCAAGCGAAATACACGAAAGATGAGCGATAAAATGACACAGTCAATTAATATCGTTTTAATATGAAAATAATGAAACTACAAAATTAGGAAGGGTTCAGGGGGTTCTCGCCCTGCCGAGGCTCGAACAGCCGAGTTATTAATTATTCAAATAGATATTCATTAAAAGGACTTTTTTTAAACATAAATTAAGTGTTTTGGTTATGGTTAAACACACTCTTATTAGGAACTAGTAAATGACCCGTTTTACAAACTGGGAGAACCGCTTTCTTTATTTTCCTTTAACCCTTTAACGCGCAGTGTTCCCGCTCTGGGAACACCAAACTCTGACGTTTTGACTGTTTTTAGTCACGAAGAATAGATTTGATTTCTATAAAAATAGTTGCGGGTGACATAGCTCCATGAGAATCCATTACTTTTTAGAACGTCATTTCCCGTAAAAAAATGGTCACGATTCTTTTTAACAGCACTGAAATCTGCTGAAGAATGGAAGAATGCGAGAACAGCTAGATAGATTGCCCAATGCTGAAAAAAGGGCAGCCGTTGCCATCCCTCGACTTAACTACCAGCAAGATGGCGGACGATCGAAACGATCATCGCATGCCTCAGATCTAGAGACCCTTTTTTTGACGACAGCTGGCTGTGCGCGCACAGCCAGCTGTCCTACGTACGTACGTACAGACGGCATGGAAAAACTGACCACAAGAAACTCGCCGCTGGTCAAAATGAGTTGCAGACGCGTTAATATGATCGTGCACGCTAGCCTACGATGAGATGCATCGAAAAAATTCTTAAAATTAAATTTAGAGGTAGTCAAAATCGGATTTTTTGTCGAACCCAAAATTTTTCGGGATCACATTACTTCCTTATACTACGTACAAGGAAGTAAAAAAACTCAAGCATAACAGTTAAGTAGGTAAGTGTATGATTTAGTAAGAAGAAGGAGTCAGTGATTGAATGAATGTTTCCACTTAAGGTGTTGTCCTGTCTCAGGTGAAAATGTCGTGAAGTTTCAGAAAGATCAGATACATTTTTATGCCTTAACTTAGAGTAGCAAGAATGTTCCACACTTATTACAGTACCCCCTCGTTATATCGCGCTTTTTCTATGTCTCCCATTCTTTTTTCTCTACTGTTTTGCTTTGTAACTTTACTTGAGAAGTATACAGTATAATTGTAAAATACATCTATCACATAAGTGAGGTGTAACTAATTTTCGCTCCTTGATCTTTATTGAAAAGCAAGATATGAGAGAAAAATCAAATCAAATGACTTTGGATAATTTTTCAGTAGGAAATGAAGTGTGTATTATTGCATAAATTAAAAAAAAATAAGAATAATTAAACTTCTATTTTTTAGTTTTAGAGAATATCTTTTATAGTACAAATACTCTTAATTTTATTATATTTTAACCCTTTGAGGCGCAACCCTTTCCCAATTCTGAAAAAAGGGCACAGCCAGCTGTCGTCAAAAAAGGGTCTCTAGATCTGTGGCACGCGATGAATGTTTCGATCATCCGCCATCTTGCTGGTAGTTAAGTCGAGCGATGACAACGGCTGCCCTTTTTCAGCATTGGGCAATCTATCCAGCTGTTCTCGCATTCTTCCGTGTTTCAGAAGATGTCAGTGCT
>JAWZYV010015622.1:0-64887 GCA_038373885.1 Cheiracanthium punctorium | reverse complement strand
TCTCGTTTATTAGAAAAAATTTGCTTATTAAATTGGCTATTCCGTTAAGCCGGTTCCAAAGTATATAAAATGTATGCTATAATACAATGTACGCTGCAGCACTACATATTTTTGTTCCTCTAGACACCACTCTACCTCGCACAAGGTTTCCACCTAGGGAGGCACGAGAATGTAGAGTATGGCATTAGAGAAGCCTCGCCTCAAGTTGTCTAGGCAAATGTGTACTTCAAGCAAATGTCAATATCAAGAACCAAGAATTATCGATTTTTCAACGAACAATACTTCGACGTTTACGGCATGTGTAAATTGATTAATTATGCAATAAAAGCGATGTTTCTTGATTAATCTATTTTTAGCCCAGTCCTTATAAACCCTCATCATTTTATCATATTTCATTTCATCGACAGAAGTCATTTTCTAGTGACACGCGAAGAAAAAACGGTTTTCGCGAAATTTTTAACCTTTTCAAAAGTTTGGAAGAAACTGACGCCCACTTTTTTTTTGTTTCAATTTGTACGCTCGAACTGTTTTCAAGTGATGAGTGAAAAAATGCAACACGGAGAGAAAAATGGGCAAACTTTCTGACTAAAAGTCCTTTTCAATTAGTTACGGCTAGAGGTGGATAAAAAAAAAAAATGTTTCTTCTTTAATTCTAGGATATGCACGCATAAATGTCTTGTAGTATTAAAATAAAATCATTTGACAAAAAGGGTGTAAAACAGGCATGGGCGCCCGCAGCATAGGGCAAGTGGGGGCATGCCCCCCTGGATTTTTGTGTGCAGTGTTTTTCTTTGCTTTTTTGCTCTTTCCAACATGGTAACCATACGTTGAAGTAGTCTTTGCCCCACCAGGGAAATATTCTGCCGGCGCCCATGAAAACAGGAGCATTTCAAAAAAATTCCCTCTGCCAAACAACTCACTTTAAAACTTTTACATGTGCCTTGGAAATAATATAAATGCCCATACCTCTTTAATTCTCTTTCAAATTGCATTTACTACCTGCGTGTTATATAATTTATTTTTAACTCGCTTCGAAGTTTGTTCTTGCATGGCATGAAAAGCACATAATTCTCTCAGGCTTGTCCCATTCTTCGCAGCCTACTGTTGGCATATCAGTGCTCCATTTATTGAATTTTTAGCTATGGCTTCTTCCTCATAATATACACACGCAATACAAATATCTTTAGAAAGAAAATGTGCTGTTAGCTCTCTTAAATAAACAAAACGCACCAGGAAGTGGAAATGGCAGAAGAAATCTTTTGTGCTAAAGGCATTTTCGAATATTTTATTATCGCTAAATGTGTGTTATCGGCAATTAAATCCCTATTTTCATCTAATTATAAGTTTCGACTGAGTAATTTAAGAAAATCATTCTGTTAATACAAAGATTATTTTAATATGATAAATTTCTCATTTACTGAGTCGACCTGTTTAAAGTTGGAATTTCGCATTGTTTTAATCAAAGTTTTTTCACTTAAATTTCTCCGTACAGCTTACTCTTTTTAATAAATTGAATATTCTATATTTTAATTAAAATGCGTGCTATTTATTTGGATTTAAAAAGCTCTGATATTACAAACTTTTATTTTTTTCATCGTTTTTTTGATTATTGTGAAAAAGTTTGGAGTGGTTACTTAAAAAATGAATATCGTTTTCTCGATAGTAAAAAACGGATAAATTGGTGATTGTGATTCAGTTAAAGCATTTCCCATTTTTATATCAATGTGAAAATGGCGTTTATTTTGAAATAGAATGAATAATTTATATTATATGCATAGAATCGAAATGGTATTTCAGATATAATTATTCAGAGGTATGCGATCGAGATCAGGATTGTTTAAAACAGTAGAACTCTCACGATCACGGTTATAGTGAAAAAATTTAGAAAATTTCTAATGGCAATACCCACTTTGATTTCTGCGAAAGTTGACCAGCGCATTGGAAAACCATAAATGGCGTTGCAATGATACACGTATACCATTATTGTAATGGATTGTATGGCAGAGAAGTCATCACAGAGAAAAAATACATTGACGTAATTCGCATTAATTCACTGAAACAGACAGTAGAATGTTAAACTAACATTAAGGCATTTGAAGACTTTTAATTCCAATAAAAAGAATATCCTTCTCGTCTCTTTGGATGACTGACCTAGGCTTTTATTCCTTAAATACTGATCAAGGACACATACAAAAAAAAATGGTACAGAAATTTATTGTGTCGATTAAAATTTTCAGTAATAAAACCCAAATAAATAAAATCTTTCAATTTTTATACAGCACCCCTACAAAAAATTCCCAATAAGCTAAATAACCCCATACATTAATGAGATGATGTGCAAAGTGTGATCCTTTCATCACAAAAAGGATCAGAGATATGCTTAAATAAAGTTGGTGAGAGGTAATACAATACCAATAAAAGTAAAAGTGTTATGAATTTATGCAATTATTGATTTCTTTCGTAATTTGTGTACAACTCCTAAAATGCGATCATTTGTGACGTGAGTTTTTCCCTTCGAGAGATATTGAACAGTGATTTAAGTCAGCATACATTAATTTTCATATGTCCTACATTTTTTAGGATTAATTGCTCCTATTTCGTGGATAATCTTTTTAATATATGAGACGCATTTTACTAATTGTGAATTTTCTTGTACGGGGGGCCGTATAAAAATTTAAATTTTCAATTTCTTTATATATTACTCCTGAAAACTTTGATCAATACCATAAACGTTTCTCCCCCTTTTTTTACGTAATTCTGTAACTTATTTTACATGTCTATGATCAGCATTTAAGTAATAAAATCCCAGGTCACTGTTTTCGGGAAACCCTGTATATATTCATATGTGAAGCATTACATATATTCATTTTCACTCTCACACACGCATAGTTGAACCGTGTGAGCTCTTCGATCAAGAGTAAATATTTGAGAGTGATAAATTGCTGATAATTAATTGGATTACAGTAATATCTTAACTAAATATAATTTCTAAAAAAAGTATTATATGCATAATTTATTCTTAAGGAAATTAGTTGATTACTTAACTCTTCACATTTTGATTTATTAATACTTAATATGACACTTACTTCGTGGGGATATTCCACAAACCAGCCATTTTAAACAGCCTTAAGCCAACTAGAATTATATTTAAAGTGACTGAAACAAAAAGCATTAATCAAAATGCCATAACTCCTTAAAACAATTCTTTGAGCTCTTTTGCCATGCACGTAAAATTTTTAGTATAAAAGATTCCTCGGAGAAAAAACTTAAGATATCATCTTTGATTTTAAATTTCTAAAAAAGTGAGTTTACTATCTCTAGATCGTTTACTTTAAAGTTTTAAATTTTTTCAAAAAGTACTAAAACTTTTTTTTTGTTTTACCCAGAGGGTTCAGAGAAATAACCGTGGAACGAAAAGACGTAAAAGTACTTCGCGAATTTTTAAATAAATAATATGCTAGACAATTTTTTTCTCGGGTATTTCTAGTGAAAGAATTTGTGTTGTTTCGAAAGCACTCAGTTGTGTAAAATAGCATTCAAAAGCAATAATTTGAAAGCGTATTTAAAAATTCTCTAGGAAGATTAAACTCATGATTAAAGTTAAAGAGAATTTATAATGGTTTTCCAAACATAACGATCTTAAAAAATAAAACTAACTTAACAGAGAACCGAATATGCAGATCTGACCATTATGTAACAGATTTTTACTGTAATAAAGTATGGACGTATATGTTGCTTATGATACTCTGAACGTAAAACGAATATTACAACGAAGCATTTTAAGAGAAGGTATTAGACATGGCAGATTTATTTAAAAGTTCTTCCCCTCAGTTACATAGTGATTATTACAGTACTTTTATTTAAAGCAGAAATTTATGCGTTGACACTTTAAATGGAAAATTCAAACCTCTGTTAAAGAAAAAAATCACGCAAGGAAAATAAGTATACTTTTGTCTAAAATTAAGATCACAAACAGGCTCTTATACGACTTGCACTCAAAGGGAGAAAGGCCACTAGAAGCCGGGCGTGAAAGCCCTCTCTGTCAGACGCATTAGCTACGTCACTAGAAAGCTCTGGCTGACTGCTTACGTCGTTGTGCACGTAATGCCACTTAGCGAACCTTTGCAGGTGTCATTGGTTATGAACGGCTTCGGTTGGACCTTGTGATGGTACCACTTGTTTTAAATTGATTTCACAACCTGAAAATCATGACACTTATTGTAACCATCTTGCCACCTCCTTTTGTGACCACCCAACTTCAAACCTATCAACGGCTCTATCAACGAATCATCTACCCGATTATGAGAGCTCATTCTCACTACAAACTATCAAACTAATGGGTTTTAACCCTTTGGGGCGCAACCCTTTCCCAATGCTGAAAAAAGGGCAGACGTTGCCATCGCTCGACTTAACTACCAGCAAGATGGCGGGCGATGAACGTTTCGATCGTCCGCCATCTTGCTGGTAGTTAAGTCGAGCGATGACAACGTCTGCCCTTTTTTCAGCATTGGGCAATCTATACAGCTGTTCTCGAATTCTTCCATTTTTCAGCAGATGTCAGTGCTGTTAAAAATAATCGTGACCATTTTTTACGGGAAATGACGTGCTAAAAAGTAAAAGATTCTCGTGGAGCTATGTCACCCGCAACTATTTTTATAGAAATCAAATCTATTCTTCGTGACTGGTTACAGGCGAAAATCCCAGACGCTTAAATAGTCAAATTCAATGTCGCGCAACAAGACTAACGCTTGAAACCTTTTATATCCAAACTGGAGGCTATCATTGTGCTAGTCTTTATTCAAAATATATAAAATACAAATTTTATCAATTTTATTGGAGTCAGTTTTCATTTATTGCGAATAATGTGACTTTAATTTTGGACACCAATGTAATAAAAACAATCAAAAACTAGTCTTTAGATGTTAAAATTAACTAAGAACTTTGTAAAAAAAGACACATAAATATAAATATCATCGAACAATCGTTTCGGTTGGAATGAAATGCGCATCCGGAACAAACATTCTGTGGTATGCTTCAATTACGTGTGATATTTTACAAAGTTCTTAATTAAATTACATTAAGTCTGCCAGTTGGGCTTTTATGTGTGAGTTTTACATCAGCAAGCATGACAAAGCTAGACGGTCAAATGGTGTCAACTCAAATAAACATGGAAAAGTTAGGGAAAAACAAAACAAAAGTTGGTTTGATTACATTTAATGCGGAATATCAGTATAAAATATAATGAAAGGAATAATTGCATTTGAACTTGAAAGCTAATATAAAGTATAATACAAAATAGTCGAAATATCACTATGCAATTCTCTATTTGTAAAGTAGTGAGTGCATCAAATTAACTATTTATCTTTGGTAGTATTGATCTCAATTAAAATTTTGCTGTAATTACTCTAGATTGTGACACTTGCAGTTCCAGCTCTAATGAATATTTTAAACTATTTCTAATACACAGCAGTGTAATTGGAGAAAAATAATTATAATAATAAAAACATGGCAATTTTCTTTAAAAAATCTAGGGTAAATCAAGAAGAAACGTGTTTTTGAGGCAAAAGTTTTTATGTGTTATAAATCTCATTTTTCATTCATTAAAGTTCAGCAACTAATTTTGTAAAAATTTATTACTTGTTCTTATAAAAAAATATGTATTCCACAGTCTTAATATTAACGTTTTACCTTAATGGTGTTGATTTTCTAAATTCTTCTGTTTAAAATGGATATGTAATTTAAAACTTTTAATTCAAAATTATTTCACGAAAACAGCACTTCTTCATATCAAGTGTCGTTAGCATAATTAACCTACATTAATAAATTAGTACAGAATTTTTCAGCGGAAATGATATTCAGTTTTCAAGAAAAAGCTTAAAAAATTATTGAAAAAGTTATACAGCTTCTTTTTATCGTTTAGTCATTAATCATATTAAAACAAATATTGACATATTTGCTCTCAAAAGTATTATCGGTAAAAGCAAAATGCTTTTAAACGGTGAGGTCTAGACAA
The DNA here is from genome assembly GCA_038373885.1 of Cheiracanthium punctorium. NCBI lineage: Eukaryota > Metazoa > Arthropoda > Arachnida > Araneae > Cheiracanthiidae > Cheiracanthium > Cheiracanthium punctorium. Next base: position 58,874 of record JAWZYV010015622.1, on the reverse strand, counting down.
ATAGATATTTCTTTTATCCTCCTAAAAGATATCATTTTTTTATCGTTCTGAAATGATGTCTGCCCCCCCCCCAAAAAAAAAGACACTCTTGAGTTTACAAAGCACGTTTTAATTAAAAGCATGAAAGTACAGAATCTGCGCTTGTATTGTATAACTTGATATTTAGTAATAAAATTTTCGTCCATTATATAGCATTGAAAATTTGAGGCTAACGTGACAAGAGACAAATCGTTAATAAACGTATACTTCATTAATATTATAAAATGGAAATAATTAAAAAAATGATTCACGGTTCTCTGAACAACATCCATTTTTTTCAAAAATTGTGGGCTGCATTTCATTGAATCTTCACCAGTTGCATGAGGTATGCCAGTTAAAGTTTTCAGGCAAAATTGAAAGGTCAAAAATTTGATGTATATTGCTGTGTATTAATAAAAGCAAACAGACAACTCGTTTAAAAGGTATGTTACGCCGTATGTTGATTTGTTGAGATATTTATTTTCTGTGGCTGAGCGATGTAATTTCAGAAATTTGTAAACGGAACCTTCTTTGATCGCGGTATTAAAATAAATTGATTTGATCCAGTTCAAAAAATAAAGAATACTCTAGATATTAGTCGGATAAATGCAAGGTAGTCAGCAAATAGAAATGAAAAATGAAAAATTCCATATCTCATGGTTTTTTTTTTTTTGTGTGTGGTTATTTGTGTCTTTTCAGAATATTTTCTGTTGAACAGAACCATCTATCGGTATTTCTGGAACTGATTTTATTTAAGCGTAATCCGTTTCCCGATGTCTTGAATAGTGCTCAACAGTTTTGGAAAAGACATCATCACATAAAGATTACACCCCTAGTAGCACAACTAGTTCAAAAAACGTTCAAATTACGTTGGAAACACGTTTTCCGACGTTAAAAAACGTATTTTAAACGTCTTTTGGACTAATTGTGCTACTAGGGACCTTTTAAAATAATGTCTATAATCCTTCCCCCTTGAAGGAAGTCTGCTACGAATGTGCCCTCCTCAAACGTCCCTTCTGCATCGTGACGTAAAAGTCTCGCAAATGTCTAGTCACCTCGTGTACAGACCACATTCGTTGATATTGACCTTCCGTTGATATTCCTTTTGTTGATGGCCTTTCGTTGATTTTGACTTCGTTGATATTGACCTTCCAGGGGTTGCAGCAAGGGAGGATCTAAGTTGAGTTAGATTTGCGGTTCTATTCCTTCGCGCTTAACGACAAATATCGGTCATCGGCGCTGGTTGTAACTGTTTGTCGACCATGGCTGAACCTCCTGGATGCCGAATTTGTAGTTGTAACTTCTTTCCAAAGTCTATCAACCACAGATGGACTGACATTTAACCATCTAGTTACTTGTGCCTGACTTTGTCCTGCCGCTAGTCTCTCTATAACTCTCTATCGTAGTTCTTTGGGCACATAATGCCTGGAGATCGTTGTTACGAATTAGCTATCCCCTATTTCTTACCTTACAATAACGACATTAATTGGAGGTTTGATTTTATGCTTCTAACAAATCATTTATTCTGGATGTAATGCCCCTGATTTATATATTGCAGACTTACTCAGCAACATTTATTTGACAACATATTCCACTTTTATATGGATAGCCTTATTTTTGAGCAAGTTAACCCCATTTTTGTAATTTCTCCTTAATTTTTGGAAGCCAGCGTATTTCTTCAGCGATTTCATAACCATGAATCCCCATGAACTTGAATTAAAGCCAGATAAAGGATGGCAAAATATATGGGAAAGGGGGGTAAGATGATGAACTATATATAAAAGTTTAAATACTTTTTTCTGAATTCAATTCATCGTTTCAAAACCTGAAATTTACAGAAATACCTCTTTGAACCGTTATGTTTTAATGAAAAGAAAAGCAACGATTTCACTTCCTTTTGGAAGATAGTGAAATATTGCCTCCCTTCAAAACTTTTTTTTCTGTCATCTTAATTATTTAGTGGGGCAAGATGACAATAGTTAACTATTTAAAGGTTTATTTAAAAAAGTAATAGAAACGATTTCATTTAGATAGTTAATGAAATTGACACAGATAACATTAAAAAGATTGAGACAAAGTACCCGTAATGAAGTAAAAACGTAATTAGATAGAAAAATTTGTAATAGCCACAGGTAGTGAAGTTTATTAACAAAAATCGCATTTTTTCAAGGTTTCTCTTTCGCTTCGTTATGATTCCAGCCAGATCACTGATAATGAGCAAAGATTTGTATCTGATTCTTTCTACGGAAGTGCAAGAAGAGAAAATGAAGAACTTCTCATTATCTTATACCACATATCCATTTTCAATTTAAAGTTGTTGAACAGTGTCTGTGTTTGCCATAAATAAACTTTAAACACATTATCTTTAATGTTAATATTGTATTTTGAGAATACGAAGGTCGTTCGGACAGTAAGTTTCCCAATAAAAGGAATAATAATCAGGAACAAAAAATTATTACCTGTAAGAAATTTTTTGCAAAAGATACCTCAGTATTTCAGCTACTTCTCAACATATGGATGACCTATATCGGTAATCTATGGGCAACCTATGCTTCCAGTGACTTGCACCTGAAGAAATTCCTGCACGGGCATCGTTTTTCCGTTGACGAAAACTGCAAAAAACCGTGACGCTATGGCTGCATTTTCAAGCAGCACACGTCTATGACACAGGACTGCAGAAACTTATCCCACGATATGGCAAGTGTTACCGTTCATGTTATTCTTATATTGAGAAGTAGCTGAAATATTGCTGCATCTTTTGTGATAAATTTGTGCAGGTAATAGTGATTTGTTCCTTTTTACTGGCAGTGGGAAACTTACTTTCTGGATGAACCTCGTATTTTACGAAGGTGAAAAGATTTTTTTTTTCCAATGGCGGGCGTCTGCCTTGGAGGCATTGGCCACTACTAAGGCCAGAGTTGTTGGTCTCTTTATTATGGGGAACACCTAGGAGGTGGACCAACGTTGCTCTCTATGAAGGGACAGATACAAAGACAGCCACACCCAGTCGGGGATCGAATCCCAACCGCCGGGAGTTGAACCCTTAACCGTAGTACGGTGCTTCACAAACCATACAATCTGGTCGGCAGGAGGTGAAAAGGTAACTTGCGTTAATAGGGTAAATGTCCCGCAGTTGTCAGGGCGCTAAACTCCGTTCCCATTAGAACACGGCAAGTCACGGACTAAGAGGGTACAGGACAATCATCCAAGCATTGTGAAAGAACTAAATGAAATTTGCCCAAAAGGTGGCGCTGGGAGTCGTACCCATTAATTTTTTGGCGCATGCGTCGTGTACTAGTAGCTGAAACGTAAACAAATATCAACGGAAGCACCCCGCAGGAGATGCTTACGCCGTGTGTCGTTAGAGGGCGCCCATGCCGTTAATCATTAAAAGGGGGTCGCATATTTTCCATTCAGAGGCTGACGCAGTTTCGCCCGTCTGCCGCTTCCCGATGATCGTCCTAAAGCCTCTTAGTCCGTGAGGCAAGTGAAGCAGCATACGGCTTGGCCAGTGCTTACGAGGGTCAGCTTCCTCTCGGCTCGACTACTTAAGGACTGTGTACGCTAATGGGAGCTGGTGCACGTAAAATCTGTCGTGGTTCCAATGCCCTCCAAGTTGTTAAACGATACCTCTGGAAGTGCCCATTTCAGGGAGTTGGTCCCTCCTCTGGAATTGGTTCAAAATTAGGGGACCATGGGCTAAATTGTAGTTCCTCCCACTGGGGTCCTAAAAATGGAAGGCGCACTCCCTCTGCCTATCGCCTCCCCACCTGGGGGGATCTGGCACCGCCGATTGCGGTTTCCAGGGGGCATCAATAACAACAACAACAATAACGGGGTAAATCCTTCTGCTGTGAAGTCCAAAATTTGTAAGCAGAGATTCAAAAGATACATTTGAGTCGCAAGAACTCACTAAATCCTTCTGCTGTAAAGTCCAAAATTTGTAAGCAGAGATTCAAAAGATACATTTGAGTCGCGAGAACTCACAAAACGATCTTAATTTACATTACTTGAGGTAGACTTCTCAATCCAATTCTAGAGTCTTGCAAATTGCCTTAACAGGTGCTGCTATTTATGATTGCGTTGGAGAAATAGAGAGTTCGTCACCCAATTCGTCATCTTATACCACTTTTGCCTCTTTACTTAATGATAAATGCTTCTCCCTGAAAACAAGTTAAACACTTTGTTGCAAACTAAAGTAGATCGACGAAAAGGAAATACTAAATTGCAGGAAAGTATGTGCTGTTTTCATTATTTATTCCCTAATTAATTTTCGGCAAATTAATTAGAGAATTTCGACAATGCTAGAAAAAAGAAAAAAAAAAAGAAAAAACGCGTAATATTTCCACAAAGGACAGGGGGCGGGGAGGTCTTTTGTCTGATAATTTTTTTTTCAGGCTGAAAAGGTTAAGAATGTAATTTAATTATCATTCGTGAGATATTTATTTATTCGAAATCTGTTTAAAAAAGCGGGACGATTTTTTAAATTAAAGAAAGAATTAATAAAATGACAACTGGTAAAACGTCCGGATTTGAGGATTTGTACAGTAATTCAAACATTGATATAAATACACATATATTCCAATATAATCCTGATTTTAAGGAGAATCTACACAAATTTAATCTGCAAAGTACACACGCAAGCTTTGTTTTAAACAATTATAAGAATACGAGCTTAATTAAACTTACAAAAGTCCCTTTTCTAGTGAAATACGAGTATTCGTGTTCAATTTTTCGAGAAGTTTATTTCAACAAGTTTCGTGTTTCATTCAGCTCCTTTTGAACGACAAAGGTAGTCGTAAGTGTACTCAAAATGTAATTGATACTTATGTGAATAGTGCTGGAACTTTATATTGAATTTTGATAATTAATACGAGTTTAAGAATGAGTTCAAGAGGAAGGGGAAGGCTTTTCACCCACAGATGGAAGTGTTGTGTTTAGGTGAGGCTCCGCAAGAGCTATCTGCCTGCGGGAGGGTGTCTTGGTCGGAGAATTTCTTAAGGGATCTATAACGCCATATATTAAAATTATAAAGTGAAGCAGAAAGGTGCAACTACTAAAAGGGCTGCGAAATTTTCATTTAAGAAAAATGTTGAGTAAAATGATAAATAAGAAAGAGGGAAAAAATATGAATATCTTGATGATAGAAGTATTGAAAAGATACGCTTTGCAGATAGATGGAATTTCTTCTGAACCATTAACCTTTAACGCGCAGTGTTCCCGCTCTGGGAACACCAAATTCTGATGTTTTGACTGTTGCCAGTCAGGAAGAATAGATTTGATTTCTATAAAAATAGTTGCGGGTGACATAGCTGCATGAGAATCCTGTACTTTTTAGTACGTCATTTCCCGTAAAAAATGGTCACGATTATTTTTAACAGCACTGACATCTGCTGAAAAATGGAAGAATGCGAGAACAGCTGGATAGATTGCCCAATTCTGAAAAAGGGCAGCCGTTGCCATCGCTCGACTTAACTACCAGCAAGATGGTGGACGATCGAAACGTTCATCGCGTGCCACAGATCAAGAGACCCTTCTCTAGATCTAGAGGGTCTCTAGATCTGTGGCACTCGATGAACGTTTCGATCGTCCGCCATCTTGCTGGTAGTTAAGTCAAGCGATGGCAACGGCTGCCCTTTTTCAGCATTGAGAAAGGGTTGCTCTTCAAAGGGTTAAAAGGGCATGAAAGTTAATGGCAAATTTAAAATAATGAAGGATGTTTCTAGTACAATTATTAATTTATATAGAATAATAACATGCTATTTTTTCTTCATTTATTTGAAGAGAATCCCTCGAAGGAAGAAAAGCATTCTTTGTTGAACTCAGTGACAAAACATAGGAGGAATTGCATGAATCGTAGCAAGACATGGAAAAGAAGAGCCACCAACAAGAACACCTATTAAAATAATTTGAAAAAATTCAGTAAAATCCTGGAAAAGTCCTGGATGGTCATCAACATTTGACGATACCTTCCCAAACAAAAGAAGCCTGGTAGTTGTCCTTGATCAGGGTTCTTTTCCACAGCCACGATGGCAGAGCTCCGGCACCTCCTCTTATATTTAAACACGAAGTTCGCAAGAAAAAGTGGCTATTCTTTTATCAAAGGAGAGCTTGTCTGCAAGTACCTGTGAGTTTAGGTATTTATTGAGTAGGGGAAGGTAGCCCAAAATGATCCGCATGTTTTCTTAGGTAGCGCTGTCTACCGGATAACACACAAACTAGCTGTTCCAAGTCAAGAAGAAGCAATGTCGATATTTAAACGATCGGTGTATTACGTGTTTGAGTATAAATCTTCAAAAAACTGGGTTTTATCGTATCTGTTGTAAGGTAAGCATTAATTTTCCTATTTATTTAGAAAAACACTCTTTAATGTACAGAATTATGACTTTTTACTGAATAGAGTATGTTTTCAGATGTGAATTACACTTGTTTGATGTGTTATGTTTATCTGCATGTTACAGTAAAATGACTTAAAGTGGGCAGCCATACTGCCGGGTAAAATGATCCATCGACTGAAGAAACTCCAGTACCGGGTTCTAGTTATAGTGCCAGCTCTTCAGACGTTCTCAAAATGCGTGACTCCCCATTACATTATTTAATTTACTTCTGCATTTATTATATGTCATAATTTTTGAATTATAATTTTGAAATATTGCGATTTAAGGTTTGTGATACTTAGTAATTTAAAAAATTTCATAAAATAAATTATGCATACAACATGATTGTAAAACTTATTTTATTTCATTAATTCTATTTTTTTTGTTAGTCAGTTTAAATTTAAAATATTATTAAAATATATTTATGATGCAAAATATAGTGTAAAATAGTGTGGCAAAGACGCAAAGTTTTATTTAACGTTTATGTTATTTTATGCAACTGTTCCTCTTAAGGGGATCATTTTGGGCCACCTTTCCCTATATTTACAAATTGGTGTTACTATTTATAAAGACATTAACTATGACATTTTTTTGGCAATCTGACATTTGGCTTAAACATTATGAAGCAAATATTTCCATTTCTATAACAGTATTACCTGAATGTAAAAAGCATATAACTAGGGTTTGCTAACGTTTTTGAAAATCGAAGATGAAATACACAAAAAGAAAAAAAAAAAGCCAAATATTATTTATTATAACACCAGACAACCAAATTACTCCATTTTTTCTTTCCTTTACGAAGATTTCTAAGTTTTGGTGCGAAATATTAGCAAAATCGTGGTTTGTTCCATTTGAGGTCGTACCCAGGGCAAAATCGTGGTTTGAATCATATTTAAATATAACATTTTAGTAGAGCTGAAAATAATTCTAGTGCACTAAGCATTGATTTTTAAAATTAACGTTTATTGCAAAAAGCAATCGCCATAAGTTGTACATAATTACGAAGAAGGATTAAAATATTATTGCATTAAATGAGGCAGACTTTGCTGTTAGAAAGACAAAGTAGCAAGCTGTATAAATATTAAATGGACTTTCTCTTTGCTAGTTATTTTTCAGTTCTGAAATGTTAATGCGTTGTAGGTTTATAGAAAACATTTTAATCTTCAAGCAAAAACATTAACATTACTTTTAAAAGCAAAAATATGATTTGCTTAGTATAATTTATATGCTGAGTCTGTATAATTTCTTTTTTTACAGGAAATTGTTTCAATTATATTAATGATTTACATAAACAATGTTGTATGATAACTGAAGAAGGTTTACATTCTGCATTGTCTATAATTAACCTTGGGCCGCGCAGGTGTTGTAGTGGCTGTCAAGCCATTCTATCACATGTCGATTCTTGACGAGGGTGTTAACTTGTCTGTCTTTTCATAGGGGTAACTTCGTCCGCTTACTGGATGCTGTTATAATACGTATGCCGATTCTTCGGGCATAAGTAGTGGCGAGTGGCTGATGGTCAAGTGCCCGCCGTGAAAAAAAAAATAGTTTACGGCGCAGCATCAAAAGCATCAAAATAATATTCTTGCAAATCTATTATGTTTTTTTCTACGAGAACGTAGCTACTCCTATATTTTTTCCAATAACTGTAACTTAAGAATATCATAAAAATCTTGTAAACTAACGAGAATATTCCAGTTAGGACGGACTTTCCTTTCCATATTTAAATTTCCCAGAATTAACAAGTTTTGAAACACCTGTAACTATTTTATATTTATTTTGGTCTGTGAAGTAAAATTAAATTAGCATTTGTAACCAAAATTGTGCAAAAAACCAAACAATTGTGCAGAAAAAGAAAAATGTGTTGTTTTCTTTCAGAATAAAAATTACGCTTATCCTTTTTGTCCTGTTTACTTATTCTTTAAAACAGTCCGAAATGAATGGAACTAATTTCAGTTTTAACATTTCTGACAATTATACAGCTCAAAATGAAAAATGAACACATTAATGAAAGTTTTGCTTATGAGTATTTTACTGTCCCACCTCCACCTCCCAAAAAATGAATGCGTTTTTAAAACACAATTATTAGACTCCTGTGCAGTCAATTGTGTAGTAATTATGAGACTACTTTTTAATTTTTAAATCAATCTAAAATAATACTAAATTCATCAGAATTGACATTAAATGAAAAAACGTTTTAAAAATGTATTATGTGGTAGCGTGCTGTAAATATACTTGCTTCTAATCCCCGTAGATTTGTTTTTGTTTTGGGTTAAGGCAAAACTACACGAGGGCTATCTGTATAAGGGGGAATACCTTCGGCAATGAACTTTCGTATTCATGTCACATCTGGAGAAAACCGTATTCATCATACAATCAGTCCTTAAATTACGGTTTAAATTAATAAAAAAGTAAAGAGCCTTACGCTTGTTAAATAAATATATAAATTCAAATGTAGAATGACCTTACATACTTTTGATTTCATTTGCTTGGAAATTATACTGAAATGAGGATGAGCGATGTTAATGCACTTTAAATAGATGCTTAAAAGGAAAAGTGCGTGACTGAGAAGTAAAATTATTCGTATGGATTTAAAACTTCGTGAACTAAATTTTTTGTTGTTTCAAGAACACATGATGTGAACAGTAGTATGCATATTTTAGGGTAAAGATTTCAGCGTGAATATCTCTATTCTAAAAAAAAGAAACGGCCGCTGTCACTAGCTTGTTTGGCTATCTTCTCCTAAACCGTGGGGATTTGAATTTCGAGAAACATGTCCACGTATTTGGAAAATTCCGAGGAACCTGATAAACTGATTTAAATTTCGAAAATCGAATTATTTTAGAAGATAATAATAAAAAACTGAAAAAATAAAACATAATGGTTGCCAGATTTGGCATAAAATCATTCATTCCTTTGCAACAAAGCATTTCCAAATATGTAGAATTGAATGAATTGACAAATATGAAATAGAATTACACCCTTTTTACGCCAAATTAAAAAGTATAAGAAATAAATAACTCAAAGTATGTTACACAAAGTTGACAATGTTCAAATAGTAAGTTCGCTTGGACATCAGGAGTTTAGAATTAGCGATTATTCGTTTTTCCGAAACAGACTAACTAATTGCAACTGATTTTAAAAGTGCCATCTTGGCATTAGGTACGATCTGACAAAATGGTATCTTTCCAAGCAGGGTGAATCTAAACCGCGAATTCAAAAATATTAGAACCCAATATCTTGAAAATGAAAAATAATTAAAATGCAGATTATTTTAAAGCCGGTTCGGTCCAGCTGGAGTATTTGCTACCAGTAGAAATATTTGGTGGCGTTAACTGTGCCATTATAGCAGTTATAGTACACTTTGGATATTTGCCAGCGCGGCGAGATGATATAATTCGTGGTGCTAAATACGCCAATCTGCAAAGGATTATGTGATATATGGATAACGGTTTTCCGGGAACCTTAAATGAGCAGTAATTATAGGTTGTGAGCATGTGTAAATCGCCAAATAATGACAGGTTGCCATTAGTGGCGAGCTATCCTAGCTGTTCCGTAGTTTTTATCAAAGAAAACATACGAAGTAGTGTTTTCTTACAGCTAATTATTAACTATACATATACGCAAGTCGCCAAATTATGAAAATTCGCCAATAATTGGCTAATACGCAAGGTGTTCCATGGGTTTCACATAATTAAAAATAGTGCAAAGTTTAAATTTTTATGTTCCAAGCAACATGCAAGAACCAAGCAATGTGTAGCTTGGTAACATTCAATCTGATCCAACCTCTGGGTTTTGTTTGTTGAAATTATGCTTTATTTACGAATAAGCCTTATTAGGGGCCGAATGCCTCATACGAAAAGCGAGCGCAGCGAGTCTACGGGCCTTGTATAGCTAAAAAAATATAACTAATGGATGAAAATATTAATTTATGTACTGTATCTCAGATATCAACTAAAATTAAGAATTTGAGTCTCGGTAACAGAATAAGATATTTAACTCTCATACAGTAATCGCGTTGACGAACAAAAATCATAACGTATTCTTTTGTGTAAAAGAGTCATTATAGTGAAATTACAATTACATAGAAAGCGTGTTATCTAGTTTTGGAAAAGCCTATAAACCATGATCAAAAGCTTTTAGTGGATGTCTAAGTAATGCTCAAGTTAACTTAGACAAAAACCACCTGCACGCATCACAGATGACTTAAACAGTTTGAGTTTGAGACACTTGCTGTTAAAATAATTGGCCAGCATTTGCAACCATAGAATCAACAAATTTACTCTACAGTTACTATATTCAACGAGTGAAAATTAAATAAATATTTATCATCTCTCTAAAACAGTCTTGAAAGTAAGGAGAAATTCATTGTTTATTGCCAACAATTTTGTCTGGCTTTTAGTAATATTTCCCGTTGACTAAACGAGGATAAATGCCGATCTAGATTTTCCCCATAATACATCTTCTCATCAAAGATTAATCATCACTATGGAACGTGATGCGACAAAATAGATTATCGGCTTACAGATGTGAGGAAACATATTTATCTGTTATTTTCATCGGGAGATCAAAGGGGATTGGTAGGTGCACGAAGCTAACAAGGATATTTATTTTTATGCTGCTTAGTTTTTAAGAATTAAAGAGCAATAAATTAGCACGTTCCGTTACTATTGATCGGTAATTAAAATGAAATATTCTTATTAAGTAGTTTTTCTTATTTTATGTATCGTCTATATTTTCGTTTATATTTATTCATAAAAGTATCACCCAATTAATTAATTTTCCGTTAAGTGTATACTTTTAAGTTTACTTAGACTGATTTTGGTTCAACGTACTGTTTTCTTCATACGGTGTTCGTGCAGAGGCTCAGAAACTGCAAAAAAGTACACTACATAAAAATCGATTGGTATTTTTTGCCACTGTTTCCACATAATTATGAATACTTCATGAATAATCATACAATTTCTCACTTCAATTCCGATACATTACTATCGGGGAAGGTGGCCCAAAATGATCCCCTTAAGGGGTAAACTTGCATAAATTAATATAAATGTTAAATAAAACTTTGGCCCTTTGCCACAATATTTTACACCATATTTTACATCATAAATGTATTTTAATAATATTTTAAACTTCAATTGGGTAACGAAAAAAAAAAGAATTTTGAAAAGGAGTCCAAAATATTATTTTACCCTCACCGAAGGGCAAAATGACCCTTCATTTGAAAATAATTGTAAATTGTTTTTTTATCGGCAAAATAAAAGATGTAAAAGTAGCTGTGACTATACATAATGAAATAAAATAAGTTTTACAATCATATAGTATAGTTTATTTTATGAAAATTTTAAAATAAAAAAGTATCACAAATAATAAAAAGGAATATTTCAAAATTATAAATCAAAAATTATGGCGTACAATAAACGCAGAAATAAATTAAATAATATAATGGGGAGTCATGCATTTTGAGAACGTCTGAATCGCTGCGATGATGACTAAGACCCGGTACTAGAGTTTCTCCAGTCGATGGATCATTTTACCCGGCAGTAAGGCTGCCCGATTTACTTCATTTTACTGGAACACGCCGAGAAACATAACAAGCGTAATTTAAAGTGAAATTTACGTGTTGCCTAGTAGGTAGCGCTGCCTATCTGGAAAAAAATATATGTGGATTGTTTAGCCCGCTAGGATCATTTTGGGCCACCTTCTCCTTCATGTATAGTGAAATCGTCAAAAATCAGATGAGTTTATTATAATTGTTTTACTTTGCAACATGTAATTAAAGTATACGTATAAGGTGTTAATGCCGCACATACAGCACAAACATGCCCAGAATACTTATAAAAACATAAAAGGAACATATTATGTGTTTGTGGGAAAATACTGATTCATCGTGCACACAAAAGTTTAATACAAGATGAAATACAATTGACGACTAATGAATAAGTAAGAAGCAACCACAACTTTTCAACAAACCAAATTATCAACCAAAATATAAAGTACACCAGAGTGATTTATAGTTATAATATTTTTTTACTAAACAAAATAAATCCCGCTCAAATTCACCTAAAGAAAGTAAATGTAATTTAACTAATTAAAAAAAATCTTCAGCTTTTTTGAAAATGGTTTCTGAAAATTACTTCACTTGAATTCACTAATTGTTGGATACATATTAACTATGCCACGCATGTATTGCAGTTGCCAAGATATTACACCAAAAGTCTCCATGAGCTACCACAGTATAAATCCTTCCTGAGATAATAACTGGTTACTCACTTGAATGGAGCTCTTTATCTAGTCATTAACACCGGAGTAATCATACATATATCTCTTCACAATCATGATGTAATCTACTCAAGCCTAGATCGTTTCGAAATCATGTCACACGAGACTAGCATACTAAATTCATTTAAGACTGTAAATGAATTAAGATGAGATAGCATCATTTTGTAATGCAGTCTATTTAAATCCGTCTACCCTAAAAGTGTGAATTTTGAAAGGTATTTATGGAAGCAGAATATTGTTACATATTGCTTCTTTCATAAGTCAACTTTATAAGCATTCCTCTTAACACTTTTCAGAATTTAATAATTTATTTGGCTACTTGATTTTATTTCCAAGCAGAACTACTGATTTATCACTATGTTTGTGACAGCAATCTTATTTCGAGGTTAGTGTTATGTTATACTGTATAAAACGCACCTTTTTTCGAGCAGTTTATGACATTTTAATGTTAAAAAGAGTTTTCTACATTTGAAAAAAAATTTCAATTTTGTAAACTTAAAAAAAAAAAAAAACACTGTAGTGAGCTACAATGAATTCTCTATGTATTACAATTAAATGGAGACGACATAATGATCGTCAAAAGATGCAATATTGAACAGACTTATCATGAGTTTCTTAAAGGGGAAGAAATAGAGACAGCTCGTAAAAAGGTAGGAAAAATTTTCTACACTCATAATAACAATTGGTATTTTACCAAACAAAACAATTAGTAAAACACAACAGCCTCTAACAAGCTACCAACAAAAGAGCCACGGCAAAAGCTTTTACGCCCTATTGAAGGCAACTACAGTTCATTTGATGTTATACTCTCTTAATAATCAAGAGTGAAAAACCAGTGCTGAGGAGTGATATATCACCCTACCTTCGTGACAAAAATCAGCCAACCTCCATAGAGTGAGAAATCACTATTCTGAAGAGTGACATTTCTGACTCTGGACTAGGAGTGAGAATTCAAAAACCCACTCCGGGAAAGAGTGCCTCACTCTAAGGAAAGGGTGACAGCACGCCATCCCTTAAAGAGTGAAGCGCTCTGATCAAGAGTGAGCTATGACCCTTTTTAAGAGTGACCGCCACTTTTTATAGGGTGATTATTCGAGACCGTATCCAGGGGTCCGGACCCTCCCCCCTCCCAAAAAAATTGATTTTTGTTAATAAAATAATAATAATGACGTCTTTTTGTGAAAAATTCTGCCTTTTCCACGGTTTGGACCCTGCCTGAAATTTTTGTCTGGGTACGGCCCTGGATTTATTCCTTGCATATGCCTTGCTTCTGGCTATCACTATTTTGGGGAAATTAAAATAATTCCTTATAAATATATATATATATATATATATATATATATGAATGTATCTGGTAACAGCATTGATTATTATTATTTTTTAAATATTTGGCAAACATTAAAAGATATTTTCTATATAGCATCAATATTTATCCAATCTTGTGAATTCATTGAAAATAAAATCCAATATTATAAATTTAATATTTTGCCCATTTCAAGTCAAATTTTAATACTATTGAATCTTAAAGTATTTGAAATTTATCAATAATATTGAGTGTATATTAGAAATATTTCCAATATTATTAAGTACTAATTACTTTTAATTATTAAAATTTACATATATGTGAATACTTTGAGAGTAAAGACCACTTCCAGTATTGGTAAAAACTAGAGTTTAGCCCTGATATATGCTCAAAATGTTATTATTATTTGTAAAATTTTAATTAACATATGAAGTGTGTATTGATATATTAATTATATATTGAGAATATTTCTGAAGCAGTCTCACTACCAATGAACTTTTAAATATTAACTCAATATTGTGAAAACATTGATATCAAAAACCAATAATATTACAAAGTAGTAAGTGAACACATTGAGAATAAACAGTTTCCAATATTGGTAAAAATTAGCATTTAGGTCTGATAAATTCTCAAAATAACATTATACTTTCAGTATGACTATACTAATACCTTTTCCACTGAATTTAACATACAAAAAAATATATTCTTAATATAGGGTTGTATTGGAAATATTTTTGAAGTAGTCCTCAATTGATAAATTTTTTAATGTTAACTCAATATTGTTAAAAAAAATTGAAAACAAAGATCAACTGTAACTTCGTCAAATGTATCAAATGTAACTTCGTACAAAGTAGCAAAGTTAATATTTGCCTCAGATATATTTAAAATGCATTTATAGTATTTGATATACATTGGAAATATATTCAATATGGATAAGTAATTACTTTAACATAACTTTATACCATTTTTAATTTTTTTGGTTAATATTTACTCAATATTACACTGGGAATAAAGCTAGTATTGGTAAAAAGTAGAAAGTTGATATTTAACCTTTATATTGTAAAAATTATAAAACTTTGCTGCTATTGAATTTAAATTAAATATATTTAAAATGTATCTGCAATATCGAGCGCCTTAAAAATATTCTTCATATCGTACAAGTAAATATTCTTGCCGCCTTTACCTCCCCCCCCCAAGTTTGTCCATAGGCAATCGTTAATACATCATAGCTGGATATTGGGTATATCTATTAGAAGTCCAACATAAAATAGATTTCTCTATTAGAAATTTGAGGTGTGATCTCTCTAATGAGTAAATAATATCTATAATATACAGGTATCTGTATATATGTAGCATAGTTATAATAATTAAACTTCCAGAAAATCTTAAAGATCCAGAATATCCCAAAAATGGCTATCTATTTCATATTCAAAATATCCAAAGATCAGAAATTGATACTTATTTCATATCCAGAACTTCTTAGATATCTATTTCTGGGCTATCTTGGATTATTGTCATGTTCAGAATGATCCATAACAGCTGGAAAATAAATTTTACGTAGCTCAATGGTACAAGTAATATCTGACCCCATGCATTTTTAGATTCTTGCTTTCATTCCAGTGAGTGAAATGTGGACTGTTGACACAAAACATACAGTATTTAAAATAACAGCCTATTCTGAAATTAAACAGATTAAGAAGGAGTACAGAGTTTCATTTTAATAATCAGATGATGGCATCACTAAAAGGTACCCCCAAGAGTTCCACATGGTTACTAAAACAAACCTCCATAACCTCTAGATCTATTTAGTTACAGAATTCGTTAACAGTTTATGTTTTATTTGGTTAGTCAAAACGTAACAGGAATAGAAGTGAAAGTTTCAAAATGCTTGGAGGTGATCTGTATAGCCATTGAGCTATGTAAAATCCATCAGCAGGAGATTTATAAGAATTTTCTTTGTCTGCAGTACTATAACTTCATTTGAGGTAATCTGTGATCAAACAAGAATAGAAATAAGAGTTTCGGACATCCACATTACTCAACAGTGTGCAGAAATATTTGATATGTTCAATGTTACCTTTTCTCCTGCTGAAATAAAAAATCCCTGAAAGCTTATTTTTTACCTATGGTACATTTCAGAACAACTTTCACTTACAACAGTATTAACAAAACAATAAAAATAGTTCATGATAAGATATTTATATAAAATCAAAAGAATACTAATAATTTTGATTTTTAAATAGGTTTTATTTTAAGCATAATTTATTCAAACTTTCTTTTCAACTTTATTACAATTAACAAGTCTTTTTTTAAAATTTTAAATAAATAAGAAATGAACAGGATTGAATTGTTATCAAAAAGAAATTATTTGAAATTAAATTTCAGTCATTTATACGAACAAATACAAGAATTATGAAACACGAAAATAAGTTAAAAGAGCAATAGCTATCCTTTAATTGAAAACCAAAAAAAAAAAAAAAAAAAAAAAAAAAAAAAAATTAAATAAATAAACTAATTGTTGGGTAAATCAAAAATATAAATATATCTGCTGATAACCTCTGTTAATGTACATATCATGTTTGGAAATTTAAGAGAATACCTATTTTTCTATTCTTTCCCCTCCCCCCAGAAAAAGGAATAAAATATTTCTAAAATGGAAACTACTTTATATTGATTGATTTCTTTTTTTGTGAAAAGGGGTAAAGAAATATTTTTGTGCAGGCCAATACATAAATAATATAAATCAAAACCAATTATTTCATAATTCCCCAACAATGCTCATTTTGTTGAATACACCCAACATTTTTGTCTTGTCCAAAAACCATTATTTAAGGTTTAGAGGCATGAGCAAGAATACAGGTTAGAATCCTTAAAAAGTTCACCACCCAAGTCAGCCCCCCCAAGACACCCCTCTTGTAGACTTGCCATAACACAAAGAAATAATTGAAGTTTAGAGCATGAGGGTGAACCATATTAACCTCCATAGATAATGTCTGGGTGAGGGGGGAGGGTGGTGATTCAAAGAAAAAGATTTTTTTTTTCACCTCTTAAAAAACCAAATTCCTCTTCTGAACATAATTTATACATACTTCAAAATAAAAGCCATTTCTTAATTTTTTAATATATATACACATTCATTTCTTTATTTATTTTTAAGTGTGATTTTATTTATTTCAATTTCACTTTTACAGCAAAATAGCTACAAATTACTTAATCTTTTAAAAACTTCAAATTGAAAAAAAAATTCTTTTAATATAGATTTTATGCAAGAATTATTATACTATTGAAAACAGATTTAGAACAATAAATGAAAGTAAAGCCAGAAAAACTCATTAGTATGTTAGAACAAAGTTCAATTAATACGAGGGCCAAAAAAAAGAAAGAAAAAACAGTTAATAAAAATATATAAGCAAAGTCTTAATAAAAACATGAGTAATGGAACTTCCAAGTCCAGAGTAGTCTTCAGCCTAGCAAATTTTAGTTTACGATGCGTTCTAAATGAAAAAAAATTTTTTTAAACTATTACAGAACTGCAGAAGTAAAAAATAGCCTACGAATTGAAAAAAGTGGAAGATATCTCTTATTGAGACTCATGCAGGTTTGAATGAATTATAAAAGCAATGGCAGTGAACACACAACAAATTATTACAAATTTGGTTTAATTGTATTACATTGTTACATTTATATAAAATACAATCACTGGATTCAATATGAGTACTTCAATACTATTTCACATTCAGGGATTCTTCTAACAGCATCTGGAAGATAAAAATTATGACTTCAACAAGTAATTACAGAATTAAAAGTTAAAACATAACTGCTATTCTATCCTAATAAAAAAAGGGTACCCTCCCCCCTCCCCATAATTTGAATAAGACTGAAGAAAGGCTCAAAATCAGAAAGAGTTGGCAGCTAGAATATACTAGAGCATAAACTAGATTTATGTTAAATACATACAAAATAAAATTAGTTAAAATTAGTTTTGTGTGTACATGGATTAGTGTCAAATTTAAATCTCCAACTAAAGCACAGCTTAACACTTTCAACTAGGTGATGAATTTACAGAGGAATAAGTCAGCAGATCTTTTCATTTGATTCAGAAAACATTTTGTTTATAGTTTCACTAAAATCGGAGGATAACTTTATAATAAAAAGTCTGCAAATCTACATACATTTTGGAACACCTTTAGGAGCAGGTTAAATACAATTTTGGAACAGCACAAAAGCATACCGAAAAATGGTAATAATAAATACTTTCTTATTACCATTTTTCATATTACCATATTTATGTATGGTAATAATAAATACTTTCAAGTAACATTTACATATACTGTAACCTTCTGAGTAAGAGAGGGAAGGGAAACAGGGTTCCTACTGTTAAAATTGTACAAATTATGAATAAATGAATAAAATAAAGATGTAGAATTTAAGCTGCCTTTTACATTTTAATTTTGCCACTGAACATAAAAGCAAGTGGAAAAAAAACTGCAATAAAACCTAAATATAGCAGCTCAAAAAAAAAAAAAATATATATTTTTTTACCTGCAAAAAATAAAAGAAAAAAAAGTTTAATTTTACAGATAAGAAATGCTTGTACTGTTTTATAAAATAATCTGTTCTCTATGTTCTATTAATATTAGAATATACTGATATTAATATGATAATATACTGATACTCTCAAGTGATTGAGAGCACAAAATACTTTATTAAAAGTAAGGAACACATTGTAGGATTTACTTCGCAAAATTTTATTTTGTGAGGTAAATCCTCTGAGGTAACACAAAAAAGAATAATTGGGGACAGTATTGAAGCGAAAATCCCATATCAAAGCAATTTGGAATAAAATTATCCCTGAATCACAGTAACCTGTGCGTAATAACAAACATCAAACTAATAGTGACAAAATAAATATTAAACACATAACTTACTATTGGTGAGTTAAATTTGCAAATTATTACAATCAATTAAAAAATAGAAAATATTCAGGACTTGTAATATATTTTAGGTACATCAAAAATTGAGTAAAAAATAAAGTGATAACTTTGCAATAAAAACTTTTCGTGCACAGCAAGTAAAATATCATCAAATAACAACATTCTTAGCAAAGATCACATCTATATGTGGAAGATAAACAAAAGAAATAAATAATTAAACGGAAGTTTGAAAATACTTTTCATATCCAGTCTGGTAAATTACAAGGATTCAATGCTCAGAAGTGTAGCTAGAGGGGGACATTTGTCCCAGGGCATAGGATCCAAAAGGCACCAATTTGTATATAAAACTTTTTCCAGCGCATTTTGGTAAACAGGAAGTGATGCAAATTTGTTCTTGGGCACTGAAAATTCTTGCTACACCTCTGAGTACTGACCCCAATTAATAACCTAGATCTTCTTGAAGTCAGTTAAAAACTAGACTAAAGATATTTTTGAGTAATATTCAAATATACATATGACAACATGTGAACACTGACAAGGTTATTGCACTTTGTTAATACTGCAGGCTTAAAAAATCTGAATTTACTAAGGAAGTAAAGTTTACATTTACATATTGTATTAGTAAAATTAAAAAATAATATATTTCATCTGTTTTTACCACTAATGGTGGTACATGTAATATGGTGTCAAAACTGGTAGGCTAGTTTTCGATTTGGTTTGTACCAAAGTACAGATATGAGATTAACAAAAAAGGAAAAAAAGTCTGAAAGAATGTCTAAACAACTTTTGAGCAATTATACTTATGAATTTCAAGAGCAATAAATATTTTAATTTTTATTGATACTAAATCTATCTTACTTATATACAATTTTGCCTTACTGAAAAATCAGAAAATTTTTGAAAAAAATGAAAAAACTGAACTCTTTATAAACATTGAAAAAGGTCTGAATATTAAACTAAATTCTTAAATCTCATCTCTGAAAGTAGCATTTTACAGTTTACATTTTAAACAACAACAGCAGTGACAACATTAATAATAATAATAATAATAATAATAAAAGTTACAGGAGTTTCAAGGTTTTACTTACAACATATTTTTAAGAGGTAGTGAGGGTGCAGAGTAAAAAAAATTAATCTGAAGGGACTAAAAATTGATTTTTATACTTTATTTCATTGTTACTTCATAAAATGTTGCAAATAAGACTTGATTTTGCAAAAAGAAGTTCCACTGTATGTCTGTTTCTTTTTGAAAAGGTTTTATAAAAACGGAAAAAAATTAATTAAAAAAACTAATCTTTTAACTATCTGTGTATTTTCTCTAATATTACTTTGGCTTAGCTGTAAAATTAAATCTGAAAATTATTTTATTTTTAGTGATGTGTATCACTTTAAGCGCCTTTTTAAATATCTGATGCATTTTATTTTATTTATTTTAATACATTTTAAATGCTTCCAGATAAGTCACCATTATACTTCTTATCCGTTTTTTGCATAACTCCCCTCACACATACGCACAAAAAAAACCTAAATAAATAAATAAATAAAAATAAAAATTAATGGAGTTTTAAAAAAGTCTCTTTTGAACTATTGTTATAATTATTTCTATTGATATCAAAATACAACAGAATTTTACAATAGCATTTTAAATAGTATCTCCACATTTACTCTGAGCCCATATAGGTGGCAGGTGGGTGCTTGACGACCCCTCCCCCACTTTGCAAATTCAAGAGCCTCATTAAAAGTAAACTAAAGTAAGATTTTGTCCACTATAAAAAAATCAGGGGCGGATCCATAAAAAATTCTGCCGGGGGAGGGGTCACAATTGTTTTTACTACTTTCTCTTACTGCATTTCAATTTACAAGAGAATCATTTATAGTCTACATTTGATTTGCCACGTGAGTGCACGTATTCCCCCCATGACCCTGTGAAAATTACAATTCTGTGTGTGTGTGTGGGGGGGGGGGGCATTTCTTCCCGGTGTCGTTTTATCCGGCTGTCTTCGTTTTTTCCTACATTCGTATTAGATAATAGTACATAAAGTAAATACGGAGAGATCATTTTAATAAACAAATTTATTTATTTATCAATTATTGGGTAAGAAAACGATTGGATGTCAATTATTGGGTAAGAAAAAATGGATTTCACCAGTGATTGACTATTATGTTAGTTATTGGTGTTTTAGCCAAGTTCATGATAATTGCATACAATTTCTAGTAAATGCAGAAAATAGCTATTGAAATGGTTATATTTAGATAAGTTTTAATATACAGGGTATCCCATACAGGTCACGCTTTAATTCTTTACATAATAGAATCTTTTATCAAATGCTGCTATCTAGTAACAATTTAGGCATTTATCTTCATTTTTTTGCAGCTTTTTTTTTAATCTCCAGAGGTTCTAGGTATCAAAATTTGAAATTTTAAACATAGTGTTAAAAATATTGTGATTCTCAGTAGCTAGCTTAATGCTGAAATTAAGATAAATTCATTATCAACCTGTTTCTATTTAAAGCATATTTATTTTTAGAAATTACTTTAAATTGAATTGTATCAAATAATTAGATGAAGTTACCTGTCTTAGATTAGTATGTAATGCAGATTTCCAAAAAGCCTGACTTATCGTCAGCATTATAGGAGTACAAGGAATGGAAGTAGATTATTGGCAAAATTCTTGAAAGCAAGGATATAACTTCTGTCTATTGTTAAATGATTCCATGTTAGATCCATAAATGATTCCATGTTGTCCATAGTGCTGAGTAAAATTCTCAATAGAGAAGGTATTTCTATTCAAACTTAACATTTTGTTTTAGTGGAAAAGTTTTGAATGTCAAGAAGTCATTCCTCTCCTATAACTAAATTTTGTTTGATTCACTATGGAAATTATGCCTCCAGAAAACTCAAAAGTTTCAGAAAAACTAAAACGGCGAATAAACATTTAAAAAATCCAAGATTTTTTTTTTTTAATTAAATAGCTAACTAATATATTAACGCCGGACGCCTTATAGTGATTCCTTAAAAAAAAATGCAATTTTGCAAAGTTTTAAAATTTATTCAAACTCAAGATAAAATAAAATCAGGCATTTATTGTTTCAGTTGTTACTGATCATAATGTTACTAAATTTCATTCTACTCTCTAAAGCTGTTTTTGAGGGATACGAAAACAAACATTTACACGATTTTTACAAAATCTCAAAATATTTGAAATAATTTTGACATCTATAGTTCACAGATAAACTGGCCACATAAAATAATCTCAAATTTCATTCTATTCTATTACCAGGACCGGATTTGCACATTTTTGTGCCCTAGGCCAAAGGCCATAATTGCCCCCTCCCCTCTAAAAATGGTTCAATAATTCCAATTTAATATGCATAGTAATTCGTTTTTTCTCATCAGCACTATATGTCACGTAAAAAAGTGTTTTGTAAAGTACAGTTGATTTTTATGATTGCCAGATAATTTACATCATCTATTATCATTTCGATAGGAACACCCTCAATTTTATCATTTAAAGCCACGAAACATTTCAGTTTTAAGAAACTTATGAAAAGTCATCGCAAAAACAGAGGATTGCATTGTAAACTTCGTGTGATTTTTGGACAGATCAGACGTCCGTCAGTATTCCTACCACAACATTCGAAGTTTTTACAGAAATTCGAAGACTGGATCAGATTAAACCAGAAAATCGCTTCGTTTAAATCGCAAAGAGTTATCGTTAATGTCAGCAATCAGATGATTGTTTGCAGATAAAGTGAATACTGTAATAGCACTTATTTTCTTGGGTTTTCTTCTTTAAACTTTGATCTTAGACATATATAATTAATTACAAAGTTACTTTATGGTGTCGAATAAAATTTTCAGGAAATTTAATGTATAAAAACAAATTTATACTTTTTACACAGGCTTCTTACAGAAATTCACAATAAGTAAAATATACTCCCCTGCATTAATGAGGTAATGTAGAAAGTTTAAGCTTTCTCATAAGAAGGCTACAGATGTTTAATCAAAGTCTGTGAGGGGCAATAATCTTTTCAATATAAAAAATAGTAAACATAATTATTAAAACGGTTCTAACAAAACTAATTAACTATTAATTTTAATCACAGTTATATATAGCCAATATTTTACATTTTAAGAAATGAGTTTTTGATCAGTTTTAACCAGTTACCTTTAAAAAGTGTTGCTTTTTTTTCAGCATTTCAGAATTTGTTTAAAAACATTACAATTACACTAACATTTAATTTAAAGAAGATTTTTTTTTAAATTGTTTTTCACTTATTAATATCATAATTTAATTTTTGAAAAGGCATCTTTAAAATAAGAGTACCAATGTTTAAATTGAACATTTTCAAAAATTAAAATACTTATATATAAATATATATGTTGGATATTGGCCGCTGGATTCTGTGTAGGGATGGACGCGAGACGACTTTTTGCGAGACGAGACAGAGATTTACAGCTTTTTTGCGAGACGAGACGAACATTTTTAACATTATGATATAGGGATTTTTGCGAGACGAGACAAGCTTTTCGGCTGTTACGCGAGACACCAATTTTTCGTCTCGCGTCCATCCCTAATTCTGTGTCTCGGCATTTTTATGGGCAACCTTTCAGAATCAGAATGCACTTTTTCTGGCGATCTTTCAGATGGAACTAAGAAATCAGAAATGCTCGTTTCATTAATTGCGCGATGTTTCACCGATATATTTTGGATGAAAGCCTTGATAATGCGTTTCCAATTTTTTTTTTAATTATAGACGCATTACACTCAAAGCAACAGACTTTTCCTAGAGCAGACATATTTACCGTTATGTGCGTGTGTGTGGTGTGGTTCTTTCTACGGGAACTTTGGGATATCGGAAGAGCACAGATGGTCAGACACCATTTTGATGATAACTTACTTTGAATAATTGTTCTCTCCGGTACCCTTCCTTTCCACAATGTGATTGTTCTGCAGCGGATTTCTTAGTTCTGCTACACATGTCGTCGACTTGGACAAGGTCTGTGCTGGGGTGCTCTGCGAGCAATTCTGTGTCTGCAAGGGGGAGGGGGGGGGGTTAATGGATCTCCACACATGGGTTTTCTATAGATAAGAAATTGTACTTGGGAAAAAAGAAATTTTTTGGAAGCCATAAATGTGTTTTTCTTGGGCAATAATCACTTAAAGTAAGTAGATTTCGTTTCTCCTTTCCAGTCCTTTTCCTCATCATTGTTTGTTCTGCAGGGGAGTTCTTTGTTCTGCGCCCTAGGCCATGGCCTAGATTAGCCTTATGGGAAATCCGGCCCTGTCCATTACAATTTTTCAGGAATGGAACAAACCTTTCTCTATTTTCGCAAAATTTTAAAATCTGTAAAAAAATCAAAAAATTTTGACACCTATAGTTTAAGTGACCACCTATGTGATTATGGTAAATTTTGTTCATTCCCTTCAAAGGTTTATATGTGATAGACAAATATTTACACATTTTAAATAAATTTTCTCAAAAACTAATCCAAATTTTAACGGCTATAGTTTACCTATTATGTCACCAAATTTCTTTTCGTTCGCTTTAGTCGTTCTTAGATGATGCGTGAATAAAAAAGTTGCGCATTTTTTAAGAAGATTTTCAAAAAAATCTAAAAATCCAATAAAACTTTTTAAAAAATTCGTTGCCTAAAGTTTGAATTGAGTGACCACCATTCATGCCACTAATTTGCATTTCAGTTTATGGTGTTTTGTATCCAGACCCATACAACTATGTACTCCTAAACTGGCGACAACAATAGAGAGCGTAGCCAGTCGAGAAGAACACCACCTATTATTTTAAAATAAGCTTAATTATTACATTTAATTCTCACTCTTTCACACTTTCATGTATTTTAATGAAAAGTAAGAGCAAAAACAATTAGTATTTAAAAAAACATCTGGAGATTCCTTCACTTTAGTATTCACTGTATATGGAATCTTGAGACATACTCTTCGACAGAAAAACTGTATTCGCCCTCAAATTAAAAAATTAAGTGGTCGAATTTGGACCACTGTCAGACAAGTAGTTATAATAACATTACTAACTTACCAAATGTTTCCAGATTACCTGCCGTATTTTAATAATCTTTTGGTCAGTTGCACACAAAAATGAGGCATTTTTCTGTTTATAGTAATATTTTTATACACATAAATGAAGATCAAACACGTGATTAAGAATTTTATGGTTTCAAAATATTTTGATGATTCCCCCCCCCCCCTTCAAAACAGGGAGTACGATTAATATGCGAGGGAGACTATTACGCGAGTAAACACGATAATCCAGTTAATATAAATTTTCATTGGTGAATACATTTCTGTTGCTAAAGTATGGAACCTGATAGTTCAACAGTAAAGATATGGGATCACTAACCGAACGGGCGCGGGAACGATTTCGAACATACCACCGAAAACATCTAATCGTTAATCGGTAAATTTGCTCGTTAAACTCGGTGAACAAATGTTCTAGAACGAAGAAACATTGAACGGGAAGGAAGTGTAAAATCCAAAAAATCTAGTACAGCAAACCAATGAGCAACAAAGTACAGACTTACACAGATAAAGAGTACGAACGGAAAATAAAATAAATAAATTTTTTTTATGTATAATACTGTTTTCAGTATATGAAATTAAGTAAAAAAAAAACAATAATAGTAACAGAAGTAATAAAAAATATTATTATTTATATGTAGTTAATTAACTTATTTGTGTGTATACTACTCGATAATACATTTGTAACTATGCACTTAGTATGGCTTATGCTTATATCTGGATCAGTAAGTTTTTTAAAAAAGCAACCTAAAAAGATAAACGAACCAGTGATCAACAAATCTTTTATTTTTTTTTTGTATAAAGTAAATAAATACATATTTTATAGTATTTTTGCACATTTTTTATATAGTTTTTTGAGCTTTATTAATAACCACCATCCATCCCCATCTTCTCCATCCAAAAATTCTTATTTGGAGATACAAAATTACTTAGCACATACAGGATATATTAATGATTTTAAAAATCTACCAGGATATCTATATTTCAGAGCTATTTTATATAGATATGTTATTAGCCTTAAATCTATTGGTACACAGATTACTCTATTCTGTATTTATGATTATTGATTACATTCCTAAAAACAGAAATGTGTATACAGGAAGAGAAATTAGTAAATACATTAACATGAAAAATAAACTACGAAATATGGTGTGGATATTTTTGACTGATCATTTCCATTTAAAAACCTGACACTCGCTAAATTTGAAGTCTAGATAGCGCAATGTAACAGTTCTTATTTGAACGCTAAGCATTAAAATAATACAAACAAAAGTAAAGTGTGGAAAAGGATAGATACATATTATTATTATGATTATTATATGCAGACTACCGCTTATAAAATTACAAAGCATCAAATGTATACAACTTACTGCTCAACTCAATGCTTTCAGTTGTAAATTAATGACTGATTTATATTTTAGAAATCAACTCACCTTTTTTCCAGCAAGTTACGCTGTTTCAACGAAGATTTACACTCGAGGAAGGTCGAATATTATAGAAGAAAATATGATTTTAATCAAACTTGAATAGTGAATAAATATATTTTTAACAGCAATGTGATCGAATTAGTCGAATAGAAATAGCCAGGAAAAAAATTAGTCGAACATTCGAACCATTTAATCGATTAATTGACACAGACATAATTGTTAGTGCATTACAGAAACTTTAAGATCCAATGACGAATAAATGTTGATAAAAAATGTTGATAAAAATTCAGAATTTTAATCAACAATTTAATTCGCATTAAACACAGATTAGTTCTACTGAAAATGATTTAGAAATATTAATTTACTGATACCATTTAAATGTTTTTTAATTCATTAAGCAATTTTTAATTCATTTTTTATAATCGCACTTCTATACACTTGGCTTTTAACCAAGTTTTTAAGGTATTGACCAGAGAGATTGCATTGAGTTTCAATATTTATCTCATAAAGTGCACAATTTCTATGAAATTATAGAAACAAATAATGTATATCAGAAACATTAACATATGCTTCGAAATTATGAGCTAACTGAAAAATCGGTATCCATAAACAGTAAATCCCCCCCCCCCCCCGAAATTCATAAGCGCAGGGTCATACGCAGGATTTTATTTTGGGAAGAGTAAAACTTAAAAGATATCAATCAAAAAGCATATGTTTGAGATTTTATCTTTTCGCACGGTCAACTGTTTTTAAGATCAAATAAAAGCTTATAAAGCTTACTTTCTTTGACCAGGAATGACCATTACTTTTTTTTGTTAACAACCCCTCAATTCAGCTTCCCCTTTCGAAAGGTGCGGGGTGAGGGGTCAAAGTTCTTCTGACTTGTGGGTGAGGAAATCGCTTATTTTGGAGAGTGGGTTTTTTTTTTTTTTGCATTTCTAACTGACCCCTTAAACGCGACAAATCCAATTAAGGAGAATTTATGCTCTGCTGTCATCCTTATCTTTCGAGATTGCGGGACACAGCCCTACTAACCACTTGAAAACGGAAGCAATAAATTCCGAGTTAAATGTGAATTCTCCACCCTTTTCGCCTCCGTACCAAGGTGTCAGTCAGTCTGCATTACCAGCTGGGAAAGAGGAAGGATTTATTGGTTCGAGTTTCGTATCGGGAAAAAATAAACAAAGCGTGGTTTTAAGTACTGTTATTGTTTTTGGTGAAAATAACGTTGGAAATAAGTTCCCGATAAAGGCAATTCTTGATTGCGGTTCTATGGTGAATATTATCACATTGGATACTGCGTTAGCTTTAGGATTAAGGCTTCGAAAAATAAACACCTTAGTTTCGGGTATTGGAGGTGCATCTCACAAAATAAAGCATGAGGTTTCAATTGCAATTTCAAATAAGGAAGGTCAGTTTAGAAGAATAATTGATTGTTTGGTTGTCGAAAGTATTACAGATTTTACACCAACGTGTAAACTTGATATGAAGGGGATAAAAATTCCTGACGGCATTAATCTATCCGATAAATCCTTTCATTTACCGAGTAAAATACATATGTTGCTTGGAAATCAGTTAATTTTTGATTTATTAAAACCTGAAAAATTGAAATTGGCTGGAGGTAATTTGATATTACAAGATACTGTGTTCGGCTTCACTGCTAGTGGTATTATGCGTCATGAAAACACTAGTCCTGACTTTCATTGTGGTCTTATTTCAACCCTTGATGAATTAGACAAACATATTAGATTATTTTGGGAAATAGAAAATTTAACGGACGTGGAAAATCCGGTCGTTAAATCTGAAGAAGAACGAATTTGTAAACAGCATTTCTTAAATACCTTCAAAAGGGATGAATCTGGTCGCTTTATAGTACAGATGCCTTTAGCTAAGGATCCCAGTTGTTTAGGGGACTCCAAACAGACAGCTTTGAATAGACTCGAGGCCTTATGGAAAAGGTTAGTCAAAATTCCGGAAATGCTGATTTTATATCGTAATTTTATTCGAGAATACCAAACAACGGGTCACATGGTAGAGATAGTTGAAGAAGAAGAGCCAGCGGTGACCTATTATCTACCCCACCACGGTGTTTATCGCCCTACTAATAGTACAACTCCACTTCGCGTAGTTTTTAATGCTTCGTCTGTTACTTCCACTGGTGAATCTCTAAATTCATTGCAAATGAATGGTGGTATAATACAAGAAGACTTATTTTCAATTCTACTTCGATTCAGAATTCACAAGTACAGAGCCTTATTATCGCATGGGCAAATCGGGACTTTGCCCAGGGCCCCCGGCTTGAAAGGGCCCCCAATATCATATGTTGTTCTGAAATATTCTTTTTTATATCAAAATTTTATGAAAAATAAAACAAACTTCATAGATGGGGGCCCCCAAATTCATTAATGCCCGGGGCCCCTGTTGGTCATAATCAGGCTCTGCACAAGTACGCGTTAACTGCAGACATAAGGAAAATGTTTAGGATGGTTGCTATAGATGAATCTCAGCGCGATTTGCTACGAATCGTTTGGAAACATAATTTTGAAGATCCAGTGAAGAAATATAAATTAACCACCGTAACCTATGGTACTAGTAGCGCTCCCTATCTAGCCACTAGGTCGTTGAAACAACTTGCAATAGACGATGACAAGGATTATCCATTAGCTGCTGAAGTTTTGCTTTCAGACGTGTATATGAACGAGATCTTAACAGGCAGCGATGATCTGGAATTAGGGAAGAAACTCCAAGCTCAGCTTGTCTCACTGTTACAAGGTGCTTGCATGCAATTGCATAAATGGGCAGATAGTAATCCTTACCTATTGCCAGATGAATTAAATGAAGATAAAGACTTATCTTTTTCCAATCAAAATGAGACGAAGACACTCGGGCTTTTATGGAAGCCACAGACAGATTCCTTCTCCTTCAAGGTATCTACTAAGGATGAAAGAGGAAATAATCGTGAATTCACCAAAAGAACTGTGCTCTCCACAATTGCGAAATTGTTCGATCCACTCGGGCTATTAGGGCCCATAATAGCGAGGGCCAAAATTCTAATGCAAACTCTGTGGCAGTTAAACTTAGACTGGAATGATTGCTTGCCTCCAAACTTAAAATCTGAGTGGAATTCCTTTGTTACCGCTCTGTCATCTATAAACCTTTTGATTATTCCTCGTTATTGTCTTCAACATCATTCCATTCGAACAGAAATTCATGGCTTTGCAGATTCTTCAGAGAAGGCTTTCGGAGCCGTAATCTACATTCGTTGTGTTGACGCAAATGGGCAGATCATTGTTAATCTGTTGTGCTCTAAATCTAAAGTTGCTCCTCTAAGGACAATCACCATTCCTCGGTTAGAGCTGAACGCTGCAGTTCTTCTTTCCAAATTGGTTAAAAAATCTCTGCAAGCCATAAAAATCCAAATTGATGACATTTACTTTTGGTCTGACAGCAGCATAGTGTTAGCGTGGATTAAGAGGCCACCTTCTCATCTCAAGCCATTCGTTAGAAATCGTGTGAGTATCATTCAAGCGCTTACCAAAATTGAATGCTGGCGCCACGTCAGCTCCAAAGAAAATCCAGCCGATATCCTTTCGAGAGGCGTAAATCCTGACAAAATTCAGGAATGCGATCTGTGGTGGCTTGGGCCGCCATTTCCTACGTCAAGTCGAAATAAGTGAATTCTCTAACCCTACTTCAATTGAGAACAATGACCTCTTTTCGCGAGAAATAAAAGAAACGCCAACCAGTGAAATGTGTGGGCTGCTGGAGACAGTCGAACCACTAAATTTTATCAGTAGCTGTTCTTCGTACACCAAATTACAGAGAGTGCTTGCTTGGTGCAAAAGATTTGTAAACAACGCAAGAAACCCTTTACAACGAGAGACTGAATGCCTTAAGAGTTATGAACTTAGTCAATCCTTGTGGACAATAGTGAAAAACATTCAAGGAATTAACTTTGCTAAGGAAATACAGTGCTTAAGCAAAGGGACTCCGATTCCAAAATTTAGTAAACTTTTAAGTTTAAACCCTTTCTTAGATAGTAATGATATCCTCCGCGTTGGAGGACGATTGAAAAAGCTCTAACTTACCTGTTTCTCAAAGGCACCCAATATTGCTTCCTTCTCACCATCATTTTACTTATGTTGTAATTAATTATTTTCATACTTTATATTTCCATACAGGTGAAGAAGCTATGTTTACTTCTTATAGTCTATTTGAAGGTAGTTTAAAATTTGAATATGTATGTATGTTTTTTTTCTTCACTTTATTCCCTTTCAAAACTGAAATTATTTGTATTTTATTTAATATCATTGCGATGGCATTTAATCTCATTTACCAATTTTGATTGTTATTTTGATTATTTAACCTGTATCTTTAATTTGAACGCCTCCGTCGTTGCAAGGCGGGGGAGAAATGTTATTGCTTGTATTACCTTATTCATATTTGTATCTTGTCGCCAATCCGCTTCTGGCAACCCTATCGATGGGTTCTGGGTGGTAGCTGTGATTTTCGCCAGTCGCCAGTAGTCGTCTCGTTTTGTAAGCCGTAAACGCCGCATCGTTGTACCCTCTTGACTCATTTAATAGTCACAGAATAAAGAAATTAATTGTTGATCATTCGCCTTACAGTCCACTTTTTTCCTATCGCATCACTATTGAATTATCCTTAAACAGTATACATACTTTTCAATTCCAAAAATCTCGCATTTAACACCAAAAACAATAACTTTTTTTCCGCGTTGAATCAGTTTACCAGCACAAGTATCCCTTGTGTTTTTCGTACTACTAATGAAAGCTCACACATTCTGAATCACCTGCTACTTTCAGCTGGTTTCCCTGATTTAAAAGTGGACTTTCCTGGGGCCATCTGGGGTGTTCGATCGTAAATTATCCACTTTACCATATGAGAGAGAGGTTTGTGTATGTGTAAAAAGTGGAGAGGAAAATATTACACCACAACAACAGAGCGGTTATTTTGATCTAACAACGTATATATGTATATTCTAAGCGTGAATCTGTGCTAGAATGTGCAATAAGATAAAATGATGCACATAGACATATTGAAATTTAATCACAAAATATTTTTTCCCACGTTTGTAATTTATTTCAATATAAATTGCATACAATATATAATTGATCATTATTTTCTGCTTTTGATTTAAAATTTTGTTTATACTATTTGCAACAGGCGCGTATCCTTCCTAAAAATCTGACCCTTTACTTAGTTTAAAATTTGATACTGAGGCTACAGTTGAAACAGCTTGCTTACAATTTGATACACAGGTTAGAGCCCTCTCCACCCCCGAAATAAAATCCTGACTGCACCACCGATTTACAAACACGCATCAAAACATGCTCAAATATTATATACAGAAACAAAAAACGAATGCAAGATTTCAGCTATATAAGCATAAATAACATACTACGATCAAGTATAGAGGCGGATCCAAAGATCAATTTCTCGGAAGGGTATAAAATTAAAAGAAGCAGGCTTGTTTAAGTCTTAAAAACAAAATGTATAGTAAAGCAAAATGTTAACCCTAACCAAAGCAATGTCTGTCGGAAGAGCTGGAGTCCTAATGGATATGACACTGAATCAATGTATCTTATATGTTGTGAATTATCAAATTTTAAACTAACATTTACAATAATTGAAAAGTTATAAGGTTTTACTTACTTGTGTTAGCCAAAAGTATTCCATTACTTGTATGCAGTTGGTACTTCGCAACTGCAGTCCAATTCCAATATGGCGTCGTTTGTGTGTGGAAGCAACGCACTCACTCCTGCTGAAGTGAACGCATCATGGGAAATGTGGTGACTCTCTCGCTAGAGTGAGCAGATAGCGCCTTCACCCTTACTCTAAGAGTGACATTGTCTCACTCTTGCAGTTAGGGTGACAGAATCCTATCGATGAAGAGTCATAATGCAGTTTTCTCACTCTTATCTCACTCTATCTGGGGTCATTTGCCGGTGACTTTTTGTAAGAGTGACAATGTCACTCTAAATTTTTAAGAGAGTCCGCATAATAGTCAAACCTAGACTTTCAACATGAAAATTTGGCAAAAATGTGCCGCCATTATGCGAGAAAACTCGGTATTTTGCTTAGTATTTATACTACCTATCAATATATTCCGTTTTTGAAACCAATACAAAAGTAGTCAGAAATGACACATGCTTCTGAGAACATAGCGAAAATTGTATACAATTCCCCCCCTCCCCCCATTTGAATGACTAATATCCTTTAACGCATTAGAAGACAAAATATGGGGTAGAGAATTAAAATATGCCTTTATTTTAATTCATTCTGTAAAAGGTTAATAAAAACATCAGATGACAAAATGAGTATCAGATTTTTTGTGCAAACCGTACCACTTTCTGGGAGTGTGAGCAAAAAAAAAAAAAAAAAAAAAAATCATCGAGAACTCCATGAAGTATTTGGCTGTGGAATTCCATCTTTGAAATTGTTTTCTAAAGGTTTCATA
Organism: Cheiracanthium punctorium; assembly: GCA_038373885.1. NCBI lineage: Eukaryota > Metazoa > Arthropoda > Arachnida > Araneae > Cheiracanthiidae > Cheiracanthium > Cheiracanthium punctorium. Next base: position 25,997 of record JAWZYV010015622.1, on the reverse strand, counting down.
AATGGCACTAATTTTTCATTTATTGCAGTGAGCAGCTTTTAAGAAAAAAAAACTTTCTATCGCATTTATTTTATTTTGACTTGTGTCCATCAAAGGGCTCTTATGCAGTTCTGTTTTTTGAACAACACCCTTATTACAATGTTAATAAAATGCTTTAAGAAAGTAAAGCCAGAGTATTCTTTCATATACCGATCAAGTCCCTTTTGCAGTTGAAGGAGAGCTTCCGGATACGATAATAGACATCCATTAATCTTTTGACCATCCGTATGTGCGACTGTGCGGCAAATGTTTTTTTTTCTTTTCCTCCCCACCCCCCCGCCACCCTGAAGCAGGGTTTGGAATTCGATAGTTGGGCTATAACCGTCTGCCGAAGACAGAAGATAATCGGGAATTAGAGCAGGATGCAATAATAGTAAATAGTAATACAACCTCTAATTCTCGACTCTCCTAGACCCAGAGCACACAATGGTTAATGACCGTTAATTGGTTTTCGATCTTTTGGGATTCGGTCAGTTGGGGTGTAACCGAAAGTAGAACACTTCCAAACATTACAATGTTAACAAAACCATCTTTTACTGTGGCCGTGATCGTATAGTGGTTAGTACATTGCGTTGTGGCCGCAATAACCCAGGTTCGAATCCTGGTTACGGCAACATTTGTATTTTTACAAAATATCGTCATCCATCGCATTATGGAAGAGTTGAGTACAAGAACACGTTAAGGCCATTCTTTTTAACACGCTTTTATTTGTTAATTAGAGACCTATATTTCCTTTTTTGTGAGGAAGGTAGCATTTAACTGCAGGTTGATTAATACTTCGGTGCACAGCAGGGGCGTAGCCAGAGGGAAAGGAGGGCTCAGGGGGCTGCTCCCCCGCCCCGAAATGGGACTCTTTACTTAGCTCACAATTTGATATTTAGCTTTAAATTTGATACCCAGCCCACTCCAAAATAAAATCCTGGCTACGCCACTGGTGCACATTGAAAATAAATTATCTCTTCGTACTTTCCAACTTAGTGTCCTTAGTGTCTTATGAGATATATCGAAAATTAAAAATAAATTTTAAATACATACAGTTTAAAAAAAAACTAAAAAACACTCTTTTATAGCAAATCGAACTAAAAAGCGAAAAATAAATTTATAGTTAAAAAAAAAACACGCTTTAGTGATAAATTGAACTAACTAAAAAGCAAAAAATAATTCTGAATGTAGAAATAAATTAATGAACGAAAAATAATATTATTATGAAAAAAGCGTGGGGTGCTCCATATATCAGTTCTTGAGACTAATCGATCGGTACGATTAGTACAAAAGTGATACAAAAAATATAGCACGAAGCACCCCACGCTTTTTTCACAATAATACTATTTTTCGTTCATTAATTTATTTCTATATTCAGCATTATTTCTCGCTTTTTAGTTAGTTCAATTTATCACTAAAGCGTGCTTTTGGTTTTTTAAACTATATATTTATTCTTAGTAAGAACGACACCGATCTCTTCGTGTGTAAATGACCTTTCTTTGTTTCAAGATTTGGGTTGTGGTCATTGATTAAGTAAATGAAAAAGCTATCAAAAAGTTAGGTCACAATAAGTAGTGTCTTATAACTTTAACCTGTTTGCTCCAATCATTAAAAGGAGGCGACGGTAGCGATTCTCTCTTCTGTTCTCATCGTTGCTTCCAGACCTGAATGTTTCAATGCTCTTGTTTCGAGAAAGCGTTTTTGTTGGGCTATATCATAGGCATTCAAGTATGCATACGGGAAGCAACGATGGGTATAGAAGGGAGAATAGTTGTCGTCACGTCCTTGCAACGATGAGGTCGTACTTGTTAAACGCTTCTTTTATTGCCTCAATCTAACAGTAGAAATCTGCACCCCTTTTCAAGTGTTATAAATGAAACACGCCTTTCTTGCTATAGCTTCCACGCCACTGACTTCTATTTAGTGGTTTAGTGTTGTATGTTGCCTGTTGTAAATTGTGTTCTTAAAGTGAATTTTTCAGAAGTAGAAAATTTATTTATTTAAAATAGAGGTCGGATTTTTTAATTATTTTTTTTTAAATAAATACTTATATTGTGTCATATCTGTTACTAACTGAAAGTGTTTAATTCTGATTTTGCGTACATACAAATGCATGTACGTGCTAACCTATTTCCGTTCTTAAAATATAAGATTAACACTAGAACCGCGGGATGGGTCATTTTGACCCAAAACCATATTGATTCCGCTTTTTTCAAAAAGTTACGAACTGAAATTTTTTAAAAATCGTGACTTTTCCTAACTTTATGTTATTAATTATCTGTAAAAAATTTAAGCTCGTAACTTTTATCTGTTTTTTGTTTTTAATATATATACCTGATATCGCGGAAAGGGTCATTTTGACCCAAAAATTTCCCACGAGTCTTGAATCCGAAGTTGAAATTAAATAAATGTCATTCGTTATCATTCATAAAATGAACGGTAATAACATAGTAAATGGTATAATAGCATACCATTATGTCATTTTCATTGCAACGTTAATTTTACAAGTCGGGTCAATTTGGCCCATACCGCGGATTTAGGTATATCTATCTCAAGCGACGCGGTTCTAATAAGAATTATAGCAACAATATTTTTGTACTTTTAATGTAATATTAAACTTAATACGAATGTTAAGATTGAACTAATATCATTATCATTGAAAAATAGCATTATTGTTGCATTGCAACATGAATTCAGCAAGTTGGGTCAATTTGACCCATCCCGCGGTTTTAGGTATATCTGAAACACCGCGGTTCTAGTGTTAAAAGGGCCCCCATATTCACTCTCGCCCCTGGGCCTCGTAAACCCAAGTTACGGCACTGTTCTTAATGTCAATATGTATCATAGCAAACAAATTAATCATGAGTTCGTACTTGAATTAGTAATACAAGTACTACATAAAACTACATTAAATAACGTTTGAAAGCACTGGGAAGCTTAAGAAATGACTGCTGTATACGTGAAGACTCGAGCCTCCGTAGGCCTCTTTGGGTGGCTCATCAAAATACACGTGCAGGCCCGTTACTAATTGCGAAAGCCACGGGCAGCCCTAGGATATGTGGCGACCCTCTGCTAATGTAAAAAAGACGCCCCCTTTCATGTTCTACTTAGTTTTTGAGTTCGACATGACGCCCCTTTGAAGCCGGCGCCCCGATGCGATGATTACTGTCGCAAATCTCATGAACTGATCGCACTCTGCGCGAGAGGGAATTTGAGATTCCAAAAATTTAGATGTACTTTTGTGATATGCGTAACTTGTGTATGTACATAAATTAATGCTTTATGTGAAATTTTGGTAGATTTCTCTAGAATTTTAGACAGTCACCCCGGCGTAACTACCGAAAAGGCAAGTTAATTTTTCTTACCTGTATTTTCAAGTCACGGAATAAGAGCTTTAAATTTCATTTCGCGAATTTGATAATTAATTTTCTTCCATTGGAACATAAATGAACACAGTTTACACTATAGGTGATTCAGGGATGTTAACTCCAACAATCGATTTGGGAGCAACCCGGGAGCAGAAAATATTTCATTTGGGAGCACCTCGGCAGCAGAAAAATTCCACTTGGGAGCACAAAAAATATAGCTTCCGAGAGGAAAACTAAGATTTGGGATCAGAATTAACATTATTGTGGAGCATAAAATTGAAGATTTCTACTGTGTTGACTCTAGAAAAAAAGGGCCGCCGGGCGGAAATTTCAAAAAGGGCACTTTGTGGTTCCACGAGAATGTACAAATAGATAACATATCTAGAAGCTGGTTTGAAACTATCTGATCCCCGAAAATTTAACATGTAGAGTTGTAATATGTGTTCAGACTTACAATGCATAGTTAGATTTTTTCCAGTTTGTCACCCCCCCCCCTTCTATTGGAGAAAATATCCTGTAGAAGTAAGTGTAAACGAAATGGGAAAAATGATTTGTTGATAATATTTTGCTGTAAACATGACATAATTATTTGAATTAAATCTGTACATAACTAGAAGTTTCTGATTAAAAAAAGAGAAGTTTTAATCAAAGTAATTTTGAATTTTCTGCTTAATTTTTTTCTTAAAATTACGTGATGTAGATGTTTATTATTTATAAGAATAGTACATTTATTGAAGAAGGTTTCAGAAATTTTTAGCCAGACATGATTTGTTAGGCAGTAGGGGAAGGCAGAGGGACTCTTAATTTTTGTTCCTCAATTTTATAACACTATCACTACTGGACAACAATTACTGGATCACATTCATATATGATATTTCACCTATATTAGTACAAACTTTTAAACAGAAAAGGACTGTCAGTGTAAGTGGATTAGGATAGATGTGTTTAGCATGTAATAAAAATAAAATTTCTGTAGTGCAGGATATATAAAATTTGATAATATATAAATCAGCATTTTATTTAAATTCTTTTGTTCGCAATAATTATTGAATGATTACCAAGTAAAGATTTTTAAAGTTACTGAATATATACCTTTATTACTATTAGACATTATTTGGAATTGCATCAAACAATTCAACTCATCCATCAATTGATAACTATAGAAATTGGGAAAATTGAATTCAGAACACATGATTGCTAGAATAAATGAGATAGTCATGCAAATTTTGTATTACATCCAATGGTTGGAATGTACAACACGATATCATCGATTTTTAAAAACTGAAAATAAGCTTAAATTGATGAGTTTGTTTTATGAATAACCTAGCTGTTAACTTGTGACACAGTTTGTTTTCTTAAGACATCCTTTCCCAGAACTAGCTATCTTTTGCTTTTAATATTTTGTCTTCATTCATTAAAATGTTGAGAATTAAAAAATAATTAAAAAATAGAAGATATATAATATGAATATTTAGAATACCAAATCTTGTCAACAGTCTGATTTACTAATTCTGAAGTTACTCCACTTTTATATAATTAAAACTGTGGCGTAATAAGAGGGAGGGGGGGGTGGCAAGATAAAAAAAAAAAAAAAAGATGGTGGCCGACAGGACACTTAAAAATAATATGCACTGTATTAAATATCTGTAATTTTACAACACGCTGCGCTGTATCTAATTTACAACACGTGCAGTATAAAGAAATTCAAGCACACCGTGCTTGCTTTTTTAAATTCAGGGTGGCACTTGTGGCGATCATGTGACATTCATAGCGAATCAGAATGCCGGGTGCCATTATCAGTGAACTAAGCTAGGATTCCAGTATATTTGATCTTTGGCACATGGTCATGGTTTGATGTTCTGTTAAATCTGAAGACAGGCGTTTAGCAATTTTATCGTCGTTTGTTGGTAAAATAGATGTTTGGAATTGGAAAATGTTTCGTGTTATGAAAGGAAAGGAATGAAATATTTTATTCTGTGAAAAGAAAATGTGTGTTTTTGTAAGAAATATGGTGCAGGTATGGGAACTTCTGGTTCCAATATAAAACTAAATAAAGGAAAACATGTTGGTTTTACGTTATAAGCCGGTGGATATTAGGAACAGGAGAGCATTAGTGACATTTCTGGGCAGTTAATTACAAAAAATTAAAGGTAAGGGCTTTTTTAAATGAATCTTTATCATGTTCAATGTTTTTAATGTGAATTTTAAATTGATATTTGATATTTATTACGTGCTATTCTAATCATACTGACTTTATATCCACCGATGTTTTTTGGAATTGAAACCGGGCCAGTGTTTGCCCAGTTTACATTAGCTGTACAACTAGGCTGCTTAATCCACTGTAGTGTTTTTAGGTTAAAACGATCCACTGTTTGTTCATTTTAAATTACCTGTTGCTGAATATTCAGACGCTTTTTAGGTTTAATATGGACCGGTGTATTTTGTTGTTTTGATGTGCTTCTGTTAATGGAATTTATGTGCAATTTTAATTCGTTAAAATTCTTTGAGTTTGCTTTGCAGATCGTGCAAAATGGTTGGCGACAGTAGTTGGGGCTAGCGACTGACAAGCTCCAGCGACTGTCACCGTGTTTACATGGGGCTCGCACCGTCTTGGTCGATTTTACTATTTATAGTATTGAATTTTAACATTACAACAGAGCCTGACTATAACATTTTGTGTCCGGGGCACTTTAGAAATTTTGTGTGCCTATACATATAGCTGGTCAACTTTTTTTTTTGGAGCCCCTATAAATCTCTAAATTAAATTTATTGGCCTATTTCTGCATGTGTGCCCAGGGCACATGCCCGAAGTGCCCGTGCGATAATCAGGGCCTGCATTACAACCCTTATATTAAAGGTGTAGAAAATTTATATTTAATTTAAAAGAGGATATTAATCAAACCATGAAAAAGACCACTACATTTAATTTAATATTAGCACAATTCTTAAACTTTATCAAACTTAATTTCTGAACTTAGCTTTTTTTTTTTTTAAAGTTTTATAATTTGAAGCTTAGTTCTTTAACTGTACTTAAAATTGATATTTAATTAGGTGTACTTAATAATAAATAATAAAAATATTTACTCGATTAAAAAATATACACGGAGTAAATTAAGTTTTGGAATGAAATAATAAAAGGTAGACTATTTTAAAACTCTTAAAGTATTGATGACTGGATTCTGTTCCTTGGATGATTTTTCTGTATAATGCCATGTATTTTTAGAAATTGTTAAATGTCCTACATACACAAATCATATTTTGAATTATATTTAAAATTATTTACTCTTATTTTTAACTATTGATTATCACAAGTAATTTATTGTTCTTCAAAAAGGTGTTGAGCATATGAAAATTTTCATCATTTTGTGCATTTATTCTAAAATGCTAAAAAATTTATGCTAAATTTCAGGGATCATACTTAAATTTTTATTACAGTATTTTCTTTTCGGGGGGGGGGGTGGATTCACAATTTTTATTTAAATTACCAAAATATATTTTTATAAAAACAGAATTTTATCTTAATTATGGGAAAAGGGGTCAAATTAAATACAGATTTTCTTTAATGAAAACATTTTTTGAACTACGCTAAGATGTTTTTCATGCAGTTTAACTCTATGCAGGACCTGACTAAAACATTTTTGTGACTAGGACATTTTTCAAGTTTTGTGCACCTATACATATTTTGTGTCTTTGTATAATTAGTCTAAACTCAATTTTTGGCTTCTATCTGCATCTAATGCCCAGGGTACGGGCCCAAAGTGCTCGTACAATAATCAGGAACTGGCTGCATAATCACTCTGTTTCAGTTGAGGCTGCATAAAACATATATGCTGAAATTTGAATTTTGACTCATATTATACGAGTGTTTCTGAAGGGTTATTAAGTGTTTCATTGTACCCTGAGTATACAGGGTACAATGAAACACTGTCAACCTTCACCTTTTGAAATTTTTTTAACCATAAAGATGCTGTTTACAAACTCATAAAAATTAATTTAGATGGGGAAAAGAGTAGGTTAAAATTGTCATTAATTTTATTATTGTACATGCAAATTTGTGAACAGGAAAAAAAAGGAGTGAATTTTGTTTCATTGTACCCCAATTTCCCCTACTTACCGCTGCGAGCCATTATTTTCTCTCATGATAAAAATTAAAACTAGTTTAAGAACGCAAATTACATATGCTCATTTAGAGGATCAATTAAGGTTTTGCGTTACGAAGCTTGATTCAAATACTAATTGCTTTCAAGCTAGAAACAAATGCAAAAATCCCACTAAATTTATTTAAAACTGATTCGACTTTATTATTTTTATTTGAATTGCTATTTAAATATGTAGTTGTCTTTTAAAATTTAAAAATCTGAATATATATGTGTGTGTGTGTGTGTGTGTGTGTGCTGCTACAGGTATACAAAGTAGGGGTTGCACAATGCAACCAAAACAACTGGTGCGTGCGAGTGAAAATTTCATTTGCTCCCGAAAATTTGAAAATATAAGAAAAGTTTGGCGCCACCTAATTTTTTTCAGTTCCACTAAATATTTGGATTCTATTTGCATCCCCTGCACTAATAAATGTATAGAAATATAAAAAATTACAGCAGTATCTATAAACCTGTAATTAAAAAAATAATTATTAATGTTATAATAAGGTATTACTCGTATGGGAATACAAAAATCTTTTATGTTGTTACTTTTTATGCCAAATAATAATGAATTTTTTTGTAATATTTCTATGTAATGCAATGAATTGTTAAAACTATACAAAAACTATTATAATATCATAGGTACGTCGACTCATATGGCCTCCTATTACTGCCCAATTTACATGTGGCCTTCAATGGTAAAAAGGTTCCGCATCTCTAGAGGCTAGAATATGTCGGGATGTTTAAGAGAAGAACGACCAACTCGCAACCACCTAAAGCAACCATTCAGAGTCAGGAAGCAGTATTGCTTAAGGAGCAGGACCAATTACCACTGGAACTCAACTGTCTCAATACCAGGTATGAAATTTTGCTGTGAGGCTTGTAAATATGTAAGCCAGCCTATTAACGCCTACCCCTTTTTCTTCACCTCTCTTTTTTTAAAACCTTTAGAATCTGAAAATTAATGCATGGCCATGCACGTTTATTTTAAATGATGAGTTTTTAATGATTTATTGACTGTTTTACATCAAATAAAATTCATTAAAATGTTTTAGTAAAAGAGGATTTGATTACGGTGATATTTCTCTTTGTAAAATATGTCAATTTGGGACAAGATATGTATAAACAAGAAATGAAGTTTACATTACAGATTTCTTTGAGGAATTAATTAAAAAAAAAAATTCTAGTTTAATGTTATGCATCTTACAAACGTGATGTTGATTTTTTTTTCTTTAGGAAAGGAGTTTTCGAATTAATTGTTTTTTTTTTTTTTTTTTTTTTTTTTTGGCCATGTAACAACTCTCAGAATTTAACATACAGATAATCATAAGTTCAATGTGTAATAATTTCAGACTTTAAACAGTTTTTTCTTTCAGAAGTAAAATTTTAAAAACATGGTTATATTATTTATTAACAAAAATACTTTATATTTAGTATACTTCCTTCTTCAATAACTAAAAATTTTAATTGAAATGAAATAATTTAAACATAAAAAATGTTCTTCAGTAAAGAATAATATTCACATTGATTGATTTAAATAATTCCTGTGTCAGAACAATCCATTTTAAATGTTTCAGAAATGACATCAGATTTAAAAAAAAAAAAAAAAAAAAAAAAAAAAAAAAGGAAAAAGAAAAAAAAAAAGAAGAAAATAAATTTTATATAGTATTTATGTATATGCATACAAGGTAAGTGAATGAAACTGTATAATTTAAAAAAGTCACTCTAAAGAAAGAAAAAGGGAGGCAGTTTTGACCATCACTGTTGTCAATCTAGAGAGTGGAAAATAAGTTATGGAATACTGGGTTGGGTGAACAATGCATGTGTGCCTTAAAAGCGAACTAAAGGAACAGTCTTGTGCTTTCAGTGTTATAAATATAATTTGTGACTGTACCTAAAAACAAAGAATATTTAAAGTAACCTCCCAAATACTTTTCAAGCATTAAAAGAAAGGATTCAGCATGCTGTGTCCACAATAACGCTAAAAATGCTGTGCACTTTTATAGGCAGCTTTGCAATGAGACTGCAAGAATATGTGTGGGCAAATAGAGGTCTTTTTGGAAATTATTTTCCAAAAATGAAAGATTCCGCACCTACACAATATCTTCATTCATGTGGATTAGGCTGCTTCATCTCTATATTTTACAAAAGATGATTTTTAGAATGTTATTAGTTTTAAGAAATTATTTCATTCCATTGGCTCACCTTGTATATACAGTGGAACATCAAAAATCCACCAAATATTACAGATGTATTTTCGCAGTTTAATGCCTTTATGTTGAGGAATCTCAACATAGCACATATTTTATGCATTCTTTTAAAAATGAAACCAGCATAACACCTGATTTTTGCATGACGTTATATATTGTTATTTTGTATTTAATGATAAAATTTTCACAGTTTGACATTTTTAAATATTTTATTTGGATAAAGATTTTCAAAAATATCGATAAGTGTTTATATTAACAAATTTCAGCTAACCCATTTATGCCTAGTGTCCCTTTTTTGGGGTGGCATTTTTGCTATCAGTCAAAAACGTTATTAATTTTCCCTAGCCTTTATTCACGAGTCTTGAACCTCAATTTCACAAAATATTTTAACATGACCTAGTAGGATGTTGACATTTCAATTATTATGCATAATGATTTTAAAAGAAATCATCCCTTGTTCAAGAAGTATACATCAGAAATTTATCTATTATTGCTGGTATTAGCAAAAATGGAAGAAAGTCGCAAAAATATCTGGGCACAAATGGGTTAATGAAATCAGTTGAAATATTGAAATAGTAGCCAAAAAAGAAAAGAATGGCACATTTTTTGGGATTTATTTATTTGCTGATGACGTGTTTTTGTTTTATCCTAGGCATCTGAAAAATATTTCTTCATTAAGGAAAGTTTGATCAAAGAGAAGACTGAATAAGTTATGTTGTATGTGGTGTAAAATATTAAGATGAAATATAAAAACTTATGTAGCTTTATATACTGTATATGGAAAGTCAATAAATTTCTAATGTTTTACATTTCATTTGTTATTTAATGCTTTTTTTCAGTTTATTTAAAAGCTAACATTTTATTAAATCAAAAATAATTAAGAACTTTGTAAAATAATACACATAAAAGGGTATTTATCCAGGACAATCCCTTTGGTTGGTACAAAAAAGTGTACTTTTCTACAGCATCAAGAAAGTCAACCCCAGTCAGAAAGAATAGCCTTTTACTTGTGCAGATGACTGACTTTACTGAAGAAGAGTGGACTTTTTTTGTATTACTCAAAATGATGGACCTCAATTTGTATCTTTTATGAGTTATTTTACAAAGTTTTTAATTACTTTTAATTTTTCACCACCAGATTTTTGTTGAGTGATTTTGTTATTTTATTAAATTACTTTACTTGGATTGTTTTGAATATATTAATTTATATTTAATTAAAAAAAATCTTATAGTAAGCAATTTTAATAAATATGACTTTTAATTTGAAACTACCAAAATTATTCTAGATAAATAATTTCAATGCAATTTGTAAATTAACTACTAATTTATATAATGATAAGTTTTATTCATCTATTAAACTATAAATTAAAAGCATTATACTGACTTTTTCAAAGAACAGCATGAAATTTTGTCCTGCCATATCTTTATTTATATCTTTACTTTAGAACTTAAAGGCCTGTGTTTCTTCCAAGAAAGTAAAATAAAAAATAAATAGTACATTAAATCATTGTAAATTACCATTATGCTTAATTTACCTTTTCAACAAGTATTCTTTAAATATCTGGATTTGTGGAAGAAGATATTAATAAGAGAAAGTAGTATGTATAAATGTAGCTGAGTGACATAGTAAAAAAACAAAACACTGAAGCAACTTAACTCTAGAAATACAACGGGCCTGCCTTTTACGGGTATGTATAAAACAACTCCACACAAACAAATTTTTGAAAAAATCTGTTTGCATGATCTTAACTTATAACTTGGCCCTGTGAATAAGAGGAACCTTAGTCCCTTTACAAGTCAAGAATTATTAATCCCCCCCCCCCTTTCAAGATTGGATGTAAGTTTGCTTACTTAGTTATTAAAATAATTTCAAAGCTATGTTCACGAGACTTTAATTTTACGTTTTTGTTAAAAATATTGCCATGTTTAATTAACAAGCTATTACACACTCACATAAGTTCTTTTTTAAAGTTATAGTCTCCTACAGCTATGCATCACTATAACATTAACATATTAGACATAGAGGTGACTGTGAGTTTGCAAATATTTTATTTTAATAGCAAATGATCTCAGTTTCAAGAATGAAAATCTCATTCCGAAATTTTCCACTGCCACTTGCAATGCTTTTGGTTAAATTTACAATTTGTAATTTGACATTAGTGCTGTTTCGAAAAGTTTCAACAACAAAAATATTTATTGCAGATCTTTCTGGCTTTTTAAAGGAGCAAGATTTTTCTACATATTTTAAATGGTTGTGCAAAATTTCTAACTACTTCAGAGTTAGAGAAAAAAGTTTTCATTTAAAAACAGTGTAAGTTTAATACTGAGCAAATCGGGGTAAATTTGTTTGAAAATTAATTGTAAATGTGTAGGATAAAAGAAAATTATTTAAAAACCGTGTAAACATGAAACCGTATAAATTGAGTACAGGGCATACCGAAGAATAGCCATAAATTTGTTTGAAATGTAATTGTAAATTGTAGTATCCAATAAATAAAATTTAAAATAAAACCCCTCTAAAATAAGTTTTCATTTAAAAAACAGTGTAAATTGAATACCGTGCTAATCGAGGGATAAGTGTAAATTTGTTTAAATATTAATTGTAAATGTGTAGGATTTAACAAAACTGAAAAAAAAAAAATTCATTCCAAAAACCGTATAAACACGAAACCTGCAAATTTATTTGAAATGTAATGTTAAATTGTATAGGACCCAATAAATAAAAAACTCTAAAATAAGTTCTCATTTAAAAACAGTGTAAACTGAGTACCGTGCTAATCGAGGGATGGGAGTAAATTTGTTCCAAATTAATTGTAAACCATAGGATAAGGAAAAAAAAAAATCATTTTGAAACCTTATAAAAGCGAAACCGTGTAAAACTGAGTACCGTGCATAATGAAGGATAGTTCTGTAAATTTCTTTGATATGTAATTGTAAATTGTAGAATCCAATAAATAAAATTTAAAAAACCTGTAAAATAAGTTTTAATTTAAAAACAGTATAAATTGAGTACCGTGCAAATCGAGGGATATGTGTGAATTTGTCTGAAAATTAATTGTAAATGTGTAGGATTTTAAAAAAAAACAAAACATGTAAAACCGTGTAAACGCGAAACCGTGTAAATTGAGTAAAGTGACTATGGAAGATAGCTGTAAATTTGATTGAAATGTAATTGTAAATTGTAGGATCCCATAAATAATATTAAAATACTAACGTTTTCATTTGAAAACCGCGTAAATTGAGTACCGAGCAAATAGAGGGATAGCTGTAAATTTGTTTGAAAAGTAATTGTAAATGTGTATGATGTACACACACAATAAAATAAAAAAAAAGTTTTCATTTAAAAACGTGTAAATTGAGTGCCGTGCAAATCGAGAGACAGGTATAAATTTTTGCTCAAAACGTAATTATAAATGCATGTGTACAGAAAAATTGCATCAGGCTAAAACTTACACAGAAGTGCAGTACAATTCCATATAAGTACTTGAAAATTCAAGAACTGTAAAAAACACGTTACAGTGCTTGAAAATTAAAGTGCTGTAAAAATACACAACAGTGCTTGAAAAATCGGGCGCTGTAATTTTATAGCATGGTGTTGTAAATTTACATAAGTGCTCGAAAAATGAGGTGCTTTAATTTTACAACACAGTGTTGTAAATTCACATAGATGCTTGAAAAATGAAGTGTTGTAATTTTACAACACAGTGTTGTGAATTTACATAGGTACTTGAAAATGATGTGCTGTAAATTTACAGCACATGTGCTGTTGTGCCAACTATTTACAACACGGTGTTGTAAATTTACAGCACATGTGCTGGCGTTATGATTACCAGCACACTGTGCTGTAATTTAGCATGGTTTTTTCTTATAGTGTGGTGGAAAACTAAAGGACCGAAACTGGGGCAGAATGCTGAAACTTAGAAAGAATGGGGCGGCAAACTGAAGGACCGCACCGGGCACCAATAACCCTAGCGCTACCTGCTAAAGCAAAACATCATTATTATGCTCACTTTTTTTTTGGCAAAAGCATAATGTGTTTCAATTGCTCTATTCGCAAAACGTCATAATTTTCAGATCGATTTGAGTGGATAAAGCCATTGAACATTGTAGACGGCTGAATTGTTAAATGCGGCCGCGCGACTGTCTGTCTGAAGTTTTTGTTGGTTTCATCAGATGTAACGTCAATACTAGGGATCGATCGATACCACATTTTCGCCGATGACCGATACCGATACTTTCCCTATAAATTCATTTTCAGAAATAGCCGATACCGATACTTTTAAGTTATGGTATCGGCCGATACCGATACTTTATATTTCAATGTCATTTAAACCTACGTCTGTATTCTGGGCAGTTTTTGTAACGACAGTGTAGTTTTCTTTAAAATGAATAACATCATGAAATTTGAGCTCAGTAGAAAGCATTAAAAAGAAAAAGCAGTGGATACATTGAAGTGTGAATTTGTAGTAGTTCTAGTCTTCCTTTTCTATACAATCATGCCGAGGAATGGCCGAATTTATAAAAAGCTGAGCACTGGGAAGCGTCTTCGTGTGCAGGTTCGGAATTTTTTCTCCAGATGCTTCGTGAATATGCGTTAGACTCCCTTAAAAAGTCCTCCGCCCAAGCCCCCCCTATAGGTAGATGCCCTTCATTTAGGCTTGTCAGAACACAAACACGGGGGAGGGGAGTTAAAGGTATATTAATAAGAAAATCAATTTCCAGTGCCGACTGGTACAAATATTTAAATAGATTTTTCTCAACCTCTATTTTGTCTCCTGTTTGTTGCTATGAGCCAGATAAAATGTTTTCATATTAGACCCAAAACAACTTCCTGCTTGATCTTACTATACGTGTCTTTGTTTTTGGTTCATGCTCCGATTTTGTGCTTACAAAAGTAAACACATGAAATTTATTCAACTTCAAAGCTTGCAAGTTTTATTTAGATTTTCTGTAATTATAAATCTTTCACATATGAAAATATTTTTTAGATTACTTAAACTGCATTAAATTGTAATAATGTATAAAACCTATTATGTAAGTACATATGTATTTACATAATAGGTTTTTATACATTATTACAATTTAATGCCAGTTTTAAGTAATCTAAACAATATTTTCATATGTGAAAGGATTTAGAATTAACAGAAAATCCTTAAATAAAACTTGCGAAGCTTTGAAGTTGAATAAATTTCAAATGTGTTTTACTTTTGTAAGCACAAAAATCGGAAGCATGAACACACAAAAACAAAGACACGTTATAGTAAGATCAAGGCAGGAAGTTGTTTTGGGTCTAATATGAAAACACTTTTTAATCTTGGCTCATAGCAACAAACAGGGACAAAATAGAGGTTGAGGAAAAATCTATTTAAATATTTTGTACCGGTCGGCACTGGAAATTGATTTTCTTTTTAATATACCTTTAACTCCCCTCCCCGTGTTGGTGGTTTCTGACAAGCCCTACAATGAGGGGCATCATACCTATAGGGGGGGCTGGGCGGAGGACTTTTTAAGGGAGTCTAACGCATATTCAACGAAGCATCTGGAGAAAAAATTCCGGAACCTGCACAACGAAGACGCCTTCCCCAGTGCTCAGCTTTTTATAATTTCGAGACCATCCTCGGCATTGATTGTAATAGAAATGGAAGACTAGAACTACTACAAATTCACACTTCAATGTAATCCACGGCTTTTTCTTTATTAACTGCATTCTACTACTGAGCTCAAATTTCATGATGTTATTCATTTATAAAGAAAACTACACTGTCGTTACAAAAACTGCCCCAGAATGCAGACTGTAGGTTTAAGATGACATTGAAATATTAAAGTATCGTTTAAAATCGGTATCGGCGATACCATAACTTAAAAGTATGGGGGTATCGGCTTTTTGCTGAAAATGAATTTATAGGGAAAGTATCGGTATCGGTCATCGGCGAAAATGTTGGTACTCGATCGATCCCTAGTAGTTGACGTTACATCTGATGAAACCAACATAAAACTTCCAGACAGACTGTCGCGACGGCCGCATGTAACATTTCAGCCGTCTACAATGTTCAATGGCGTTATTCCACTCAAATCGATCTGAGAAAATTATGACGTTTTGCGAATTGAGGCAATTGAAACACATTATGCTTTTGTCCAAAAAAAAAGTGATAGTGCCTAAATAATGATGTTTTTGCTTTTGCAGGTAGCGCTAGGGTTATTGGTGCCCGGTGCGGGTCCTTCAGTTTGCCGGCCCCATTCTTTCTATGTTTCAGCATTCTGCCCAGTTTCGGTCCTTTATGTTTTCCACCACACTATAAGTAAAAAACCATGCTAAATTCCAGCACAGTGTGCTGGTAATCATAACGCCAAGAACATGTGCTGTAAATTTACAACCCCGTGTTGTAAAGTAGTTGGCACAAACAGCCAACATGTGCTGTAAATTTACAGCTCATCCATTTTCAAGTACCTATTGTAAATTCACAACACTGTGTGTTGTAAAATTACAACACACTTCATTTTTTCAAGAAGCATACTATGTGAATTTACATCACTGTGTTTGTAGAAATTAAAGCACCTCACTTTTTCGAGCAGCATTATGTAAATTTTACAACACACATGCCTTATAAAATTAACAGCGCCCCGATTTTTTTCAAGCACTGTTGTGTATTTTTACAGCACTTTAATTTTCAAGCACTGTAACGTGTTTTTACAGTTCTTGAATTTTCAAGTACTTATATGGAATTGTACTGCACTTCTGTGTAAGTTTTAGCCTGATGCAATTTTTTCTGTCACACATGCATTTATAATTACGTTTTTGAGCAAAAATTTATACCTGTCTCTCGATTTGCACGGCACTCCATTTACACGTTTTTAAATGAAAACTTTTATTTTATTTTATTGTGTGTGTGACAATCATAACACATTTACAATTACTTTTCAAACAAATTTACAGCTATCCCTCTATTTGCTCGGTACTCAATTTACGCGGTTTTCAAATGAAAATCGTTAGTATTTTAATATTATTTAGTGGGATCCTACAATTTACAATTACATTTCAATCAAATTTACAGCTATCTTCCATAGTCACTTTACTCAATTTACACGGTTTCGCTGTTGACACGGTTTTACATGTTTTGTTTTTTTTAAATCCTACACATTTACAATTAATTTTCAGACAAATTCACACATATCCCATCGATTTGCACGCGGTACTCATTTATACTGTTTTTAAATTTAAAAACTTTATTTTACTGGTTTTTACTAAAATTTGTATTTATTGGAGTTCCATACAATTTACAATTAACATATCAGAAGAAAAGAAATTTAACAGAAACTATCCGTTCATTATGCACGGGAACTTCAAGTTTTAGCACGGCTTTCGGCTTTTAATAAGGTTTCAAAAATGATTTTTTTTTTTTCCTATATCCCTATGGTTTACAATTAATTTGGAACAAATTTGTACTCCCATCCCTCTCGATTAGCACGGTACTCAGTTTTACACTGTTTGTAAATGGTGGAACTTATTATTAGAGTTTTTTTATGTATTGGGTTCTCTTTTCTCTTTCCCCCCCCCTTATACAATTTAACATTACCATTTCAGAAAATAAATTTGCAGGTTTTCGTGTTTATACGGTTTTTGGGAATGAATCTTTTTTTTTTTTCAGTTTTGTGTTAAATCGCTACACATTTACAATTAATATTTAAACAAATTTACACTTTATCCCTCGATTAGCCACGGTAATTCAATTTACAACTGTTTTTATATGAAATACTTATTTTTAGAGGGGTTTTATTTTAATTTTATTTATTGGATACTACAATTGTACCAATTACATTTCAAAACAAATTTCTGGCTATTCTTCGGTATGCCCTGTACTCAATTTATACGAGTTTCATGGTTGTACTCGGTTATTTTAAATAATTTTTCTTTATCTCTACAACATTTTACAATTATTTTCAAACAACTTTACCCCGATTTTGCTCAGTATTAAACTTACACTGTTTTATTAAATGAAAACTTTTTTCTCTACCTCTGAAGTTAGTTAGAAATTTTGCACTAACCATTTAAAATATGTAGAAAAATCTTTGCTCCGTTACAAAGCGCAGGAAAGATCTTGCGCAATAATATATGTTGTTGGTTGAAACTTTTCGAAACAGCACTAATGTCTCAAATTACAAATTTTGTAAATTTAATCCAAAAGCATTGCAAGTGGCAGTGGAAAAATTTTCGGAATGAGATTTTCATTCTTGAAATCTGAGATCATTTGCTATTAAAATAATAATATTTGCAAACTCACAGTTCACCTCTATGTCCGAATATGTTAATGTTATAGTGATGCATAGCTGTAGGAGAACTATAACTTTAAAAAAAGAACTTATGTGAGTGTGTAATAGCTTCGTTAATTAAACATGGCAATATTTGTTAACAAAAACGTTAAAATAAATGTCCTCGTGTACATAGCTTTTGAAATTATTTTAATAAACTACTGGTGTAAGACAAACTTACATCCAATCTTGAAAGGGGGGGGGAATTAATAATTCTTGAATTGTAAAGGGACTAAGGTTCCTCTTATTCACAGGGCCAAGTTATAAGTTAAGATCATGCAAAAACAGAATTTTTACAAAATTTGTTTGTGTTGGAGTTGTTTATACTATACCCGTAAAAGGCAGGCCCGTTGTATTTCTAGAGTTAGTTGCTTCAGTGTGTTGTTTTGTTTACTATGTCACACTCAGCTACATTTATACATACTACTTTCTCTTATTAATATTCTTCTTCCACAAATCCAGATATTTAAAGAATACTTGTTGAAAAGGTAAATTAAGCATAATGGTAATTTACAATGATTTAATGTACTATTTATTTTTTATTTTACTTTTGGAAGAAACACAGGCCTTTAAGTTTAAAGTAAAGATATAAATAAAGATATGGCAGGACAAAATTTCATGTGTTCTTTGAAAAAGTCAGTATAATGCTTTTAATTTATAGTTTAATAGATGAATAAAAACTTATCATTATATAATTAGTAGTTTAATTACAAATTGCATTGAAACTTATTTATCTCGAATAATTTTGGTAGTTTCAAATTAAAAGTCATATTTATTAAAATTGCTTATATAAGATTTTTTTAATAAATTAAAATTAATATATTCAAAACAAATCCCAAGTAAAGTAATTAATAAAATAACAAAATCACTCAACAAAAATCTGGTGGTGAAAAATTAAAAGTAATTAAAAACTTTTGTAAAATAACTCATAAAAGATACAAATTGAGGTCCATCATTTTGAGTAATACAAAAAAAAGTCCACTCTTCTTCAGTTACAAAGTCAGTCATCTGCACAAGTAAAAGGCTATTCTTTCTGACTGGGGTTGACTTTCTTGATGCTGTAGAAAAGTACACTTTTTTGTACCAACCAAAGGGATTGTCTCTGGATAAATACCTCTTTATGTGTATTATTTTACTAAAGGTTCTTAATTATTTTTGATTTATATAAAATGTTAGCTTTTTAAATAAACTGAATAAAAAAGCATTAAATAACAAATGAAATGTACAAACATTAGAAATTTATTGACTTTCCATATACAGTATATAAAGCTACATAAGTTTTTATAGTTCATCTTAATATATTTACACCACATACAACATAACTTATTCAGTCTTCTCTTTGATCAAACTTTCCTTAATGAAGAAATATTTTTCAGATGCCTAGGAATAAAACAAAAAACACGTCATCAGCAAATAAATAAATCCCAAAAAAATGTGCCATTCTTTCTTTTTTGGTCTCAAATTTCAATATTTCAACTGATTTCATTAACCCATTTGTGCCCAGATATTTTTGCGACTTTCTTCATTTTTGCTAATACCAGCAAATAATAGATAAATTTCTGATGTATACTTCTTGAACAAGGGATGATTTCTTTTAAAATCATTATGCATAATAATTGAATGTCAAATCCTACTAGGTCATGTTAAAATATTTGTGAAATTGAGGTTTCAAGACTCGTGAATAAAGGCTAGGGACAATTAATAACGTTTTTGGGGACCTGATGATTTTATGGCCAAATGGCATTATTACTATGTAAATTTTACAGAAAATACGGCCAAAGCACATCAGGCAAGTACCATGGACGGAAATATGTACCAAAAGGAAGATTCATTAGTCTCGACTATAGGTGTGCTGGATCATTAGAAAGCTAGATCCGCGGATACGGATATAAAAACGGACAACTTGTTTTTAGATCTGTGGATATGAAGCGAATCATTTGTTTCCCATATCATCGGATACGGATCTTTTTATTTTGAAAAATTCATTATCTTAAAGCGACAACTTCATTCACAATGTATAAAATATTCAGCCATAGTGATAACTTTCAGGTCCTGCGTAATGCATGGGCTAAAAAACTTTTTTGGGCTTGAACACTTTAAAATTTCAGTTTTTTTTTTTTTTTTTTTTTTTTTTTTTTTTTTTTTTTTTTGTTGTTGTTCATTAAATTATAGATCGTTACTACCAAATATACTAGGTTTCCAAATCTTCAGACCCTCTTGCTATATCTTATTAAAGCAATTCGAAAAAAAAATCTTGCGATTTTGGTACATAAATTCAACGACTATGTCTAAAATTTTTATGATGTCTCTTTACAAGCTGTACTACACAGTGTAATAAAGGATAAACCTGTGGCAGTTAAAAAAATTTCAGAAAGCATTTTGTATCGAAACATGATGGTGTTCTTCTACTGTTACATTAGTAATCCTAATTTAAAGAAGGTATTTTTGTGCTGTACAAGAAGATTCACATAAAATAAACATTAAGTTTTAAATAATAAAATTTATGTTTAATTTCAACAAAAGTTAATTAATAATTTGATTTTTAAAATTTCTTTTCTCATCCTGAAAAACGATAAAATAAATCAGTCGAAGATTTGCCGAAAAAATGCGGATACGATTTGCTCTAATTTTTTTTTTTTTGGCTCTAATCAGATTCGGATAATTTGTTTTTTTTTTCCGCTCAGATGGGTACGGATATGGATGCGGAACCTATTTCTTCTACGAATATCCGTGGATAGGAACGGATACGGTTATTTCGGGCGCGCACTTCTGGCCTTAACCTCTTTGAAAAAAAAAAAACTCATGTTATCAGAATTTCGAAAAAAAAAATTAGGGATCAAACGTTCAGAAGTGCGTTTTTTTTACAAGATGTATTGAACACTCTTTTAAAATTATCTAAATCTGTTAGTTAAAATACTGAAGCCCAAATATAAAAAATGGACAAAACAAAAACATAAAAAGCCACCAGTCTAATTAATTATAAGACCGCAATCCCCGTAAATCATTAAACTCATTTAAAACTTTTGGTCTCTGAGCTAAATATCTTAGACCCAAAAAACTGTTGTTCTGTGCAATGCATCTACTTGTGCATTTTTATAAATTGGTTTTCTATAGCAGTGAGTTCTGATCATTAGTGCCAGCCGAAAATGCACTTTTGCACTGATTTTTCGAAATCGATGAGAGGGTAGTGTGGAAAAGTGGTTGGTTAATAAACCTTGTAAAATTTTTTTGTAAATCGGATAGTATCTTCAGGTGGTATCGGTGCCTTTAGAATCGGGAATTTCAGCATAAAACAGGGCTTTTTTTCAACCCGCACACACAATTTTTGCGAATTTTCGAAATCAGTATCATCCGATGTGCGGAAAAGTTGTCCCTTGGCTTGATGATTCCACCGCATATTTTTTTTTTTTTTTTTTTTTTTTTTTTTTTTGAAATTGGACAAAATTTTTAGGTGGCGCCGCCGTACTTTAAAATAGGAATGTCGGGTCAAAACAGGCATTTTCCCCTCCCAGGAAACCACAATTTTTTGCTAATTTTTCGAAATCGATATCAGCCCGAGTGCGAAAATGTTCCTTTTGAGATTGGTTGATGACTATATATATATATATCTAATTTTTTAAATCGACAATAATCTTAAGTGGCGCCAGGCGCCTTTAAAAGTCGGGTATTTGGCCACAACACTTGACTATCTCCCCTCCCCCCCCCCTCCGGTTTGCCGGGTTTTGGAAATCTCTAACCAGATTGTAAGGTAAAGTTTTCTTCTTATTTTTAGAGGACATACCCTGTAAAGAATGTGTTTTCCGCACTGCGGACTAATTTCGATTTCCGAAAATTCGCCAAAATTGGTGTTTCCGGGGTGGGAGTGTCTATTTTGACAGCCAAATTTCCTGATTTTTAAAGGCGCCAGCAGCCACGCCTGAAAAATATTGTGAAAAATTTTATCAGCTCAAAAAAAAAAAATAAAAATAAAGTAAATAAAATAAGATAAATTACTCAGTTTATTAGAAAACCCAACAACTTTTCCGCACTCGACTGATATCGATTTCAAAAATTCGTGGAAAATAGTGTCTTAGAGAAAAATAAAAAAAAATGTCTGCTTTAGTCCCGAATTTCCCTAATTTAAAGGTCGCGGTGCCACCGTGAAGATATTGTCCTAATTTTCAAAAGAAAAAAAGATATTACGTGTCATTAACCACCCCAAGGGACAATCATTTCCAGCGCAACTAGGCGCTCATATGAGCTTCGACGAGAATCGGTGTAAAAGGTGCAGTTTTGCCCCGACTGAACTGACCTCATTGTTTTTATATTTAACAAAACCTGTATAGACTTTAGAAAAACAAACCCTGCAAAACTGCATTACGTTAACAACTCAATCTGTAAAATAATGCAAGGGGGGAGGGGGGGGGGGGGGAGGGGGGGGGGTACAAGAACATTTTTAATTGTTTTCGTAGATTTACCAAGTGTCTTAAAAACATTGTACAGCTTATAAATATCCGCCCCCCCTCCATGTCCTTTTTCTTTTTAAACTTGCTCATTAAGATGCATGCTTATTTAAAAGAGTTTCCTTAAATTTCCCGGTCCCACACCAATAAAATACTGTCGCTAAATGAATTACTCAGTAAAGGCTCATCTCTTCACAGTTACCTAAGCAGGTTTAGTTGTGTGCTCGCGAAAATTAATTCATTCACACGTCAGGGAAAGATCTTGCTCTGCGTTACTGAGCTCTTTTCTCTATCTCACTTCAAGTTTTCATTGGTTTAGTTCGATTTCCGTCACTACAACAGAAAACTGATATTTTGGCAAACGCGCTTTTGTGTAAGGTGGGAATTTAATGGTGTTCCCATGTCATTGAGTAAGAATGAAATAATTTTTCCCATAATAATATACACATTTTTTTAAATTTTTATTTTTTTGGGGGGGGGGGTTAAGTAAGAGGATTGTGCAATCAAATGGGTTGATGGTGCTGATAAATAATAAGAAATATTACTGCAAATTAAAATAAACCTGCTCATCTTAATACTCAAGAGTGAAAAAACCAGTGCTGAGGAGTGATATATCACCCTACCTTCGTGACAAAAATCAGCCAACCTCCATAGAGTGAGAAAGCACTATTCTGAAGAGTGACATTTCTGACTCTAGACTAGAGAAATCAAATGCCCACTCCGGGAAAGAGAGCCTCACTCTAAGGAAAGGGTGACAGCACGCCATCCCTTAAAGAGTGGAGCGCTCTGATCAAGAGTGAGCTATGACCCTTTTTAAGAGTGACCGCCACTTTTTATAGGGTGATTATTCGAGACCGTATCCAGGGGTCCGGACCCTCCCCCCTCCCAAAAAAATCGATTTTTGTTAATAAAATAATAATAATCACGTCTTTTTGTGAAAAATTCTGCCTTTTCCACGGTTTGGACCCTGCCTGAAATTTTTGTCTGGGTACGGCCCTGGATTTATTCCTTGAATATGCCTTGCTTCTGGCTATCACTATTTTAGGGAAATTAAAATAATTCCTTATAAATATATATATATTTATGAATGTATCTGGTAACAGCATTGATTATTATTATTTTTTAAATATTTGTCAAATATTAAAAGATATTTTCTATATAGCATCAATATTTATCCAATCTTGTGAATTCATTGAAAATAAAATCCAATATTATAAATTTAATATTTTGCCCATTTGAAGTCAAAATTTAATACTATTGAATCTTAAAGTATTTGAAATTTATCAATAATATTGAGTGTATATTAGAAATATTTCCAATATTATTAAGTACTAATTACTTTTAATTATTAAAATTTACATACATGTCAATACTATGAGAGTAAAGACCACTTCCAGTATTGGTAAAAACTAGAGTTTAGCCCTGATATATGCTCAAAATGTTATTATTATTTGTAAAATTTTAATTAACATATGAAGTGTGTATTGAAATTTGTAATTATATATTGAGACTATTTCTGAAGTAGTCTCACTACCAATGAACTTTTAAATATTAACTCAATATTGTGAAAATATTGATATCAAAAACCAATAATGGTTCAAAGTAGTAAGGGAACACATTGAGAATAAACACAATTTCCAATATTGGTAAATAAAATTCCAATATTGGTAAAAATTAGCATTTAGGTCTGATAAATTCTCAAAATAACATTATACTTTCAGTATGACTATACTAATACCTTTTTCTACTGAATTTAACATACAAAAAAATATATTCTTAATGTAGGGTGTGTATTGGAAATATTTTTGAAGTAGTCCTCAATTGATAAATTTTTAAATGTTAACCCAATATTGTTAAAAAAAATTGAAAACAAAGATCAACTGTAACTTCATCAAATGTATCAAATGTAACTTCGTACAAAGTAGCAAAGTTAATATTTGCCTCAGATATATTTAAAATGCATTTATAGTATTCGATATACATTGGAAATATATTCAATATTGATAAGTAATTACTTTGACATAATTTTATACCATTTTTAATTTTTTTGGTTAATATTTACTCAATATTACACTGGGAATAAAGCTAGTATTGGTAAAAAGTAGAAAGTTGATATTTAACCATTATATTGTACAAATTATAAAACTTTGCTGCTATTGAAATTAAATTAAATATATTTAAAATGTATCTGCAATATCGAGCACCTTGAAAATATTCTTCATATCGTACAAGTAAATATTTTTGCCGCATTTACCTCCCCCCCCCCAAGTTTGTCCATAGGCAATCTTTAATACATCATAGCTGGATATTGGGTATATCTATTAGAAGTCCAACATAAAATAGATTTCTCTATTAGAAATTTGAGGTGTGATTTCTCTAATGGGTAAATAACATCTATAATATACAGTATCTGTATATATGTAGCATAGTTATAATAATTAAACTTCCAGAAGATCTCATATTCAAAATATCCAAATCTATTAATTCAAATATCCAAATTTCATATTCAAAATATCCAAAGATCAGAAATTGATACTTATTTCATATCCAGAACTTCTTAGATATCTATTTCTGGGCTATCTTGGATTATTGTCATGTTCACAATGATCCATAACAGCTGGAAAATAAATTTTATGTAGCTCAATGGTACAAGTAATATCTGGACCCCATGCATTTTTAGGATTCTTGCTTTCATTCCAGTGAGTGAAATGTGGACTAGTTTGACACACAAAACATACAGTATTTAAAATAAACAGCCTATTCTGAAATTAAACAGATTAAGAAGGAGTAACAGAGTTTTCATTTTAATAATCAGATGATGGCATCACTAAAAGGTAGCCCCCAAGAGTTCCACATGGTTACTAAAACGAACACCTCCATAACCTCTAGATCTATTTGAGTTACAGAATTCCGTTAACAGTTTATGTTTTGTTTGGTTAGGGTCAAAACGTAACAGGAATATAAGTGAAAGTTTCAAAATGCGTGGAGGTGATCTGTATAGACCATTGGAGCTATGTAAAATCCATCAGCAGGAGATTTATAAGAATTTTCTTTGTCTGCAGTACACTATAGACGTTCATTTGAGGTAATCTGTGATCAAACAAAGAAATAGAAATAAGAGTTTCGGACATCCACATTACTCAACAGTGTGCAGAAATATTTGGATATGTTCAATGTTTACCTTTTCTCCTGCTGAAATAAAAAATCCCTGAAAGCTTATTTTTTACCTATGGGACATTTCAGAACAACTTTCACTTACAACAGTATTAACAAAAAAAATAAAAATAGTTCAAAGATAAGATATTTATATAAAATCAAAAGAATACTAATAATTTTGATTTTTAAAAAAGGTTTATTTTAAGCATAATTAATTTAAACTTTCTTTCAACTTTATTACAATTTTAAAAAGTCTTTTTTTAATTTTAAATAAATAAGAAAATGAACAGGATTGAATTGTTACGAAAAGAAATTATTTGAAATTAAAATTTTATCATTTTTACGAACAAATAC
>JAWZYV010015621.1:30000-88506 GCA_038373885.1 Cheiracanthium punctorium | reverse complement strand
GAGCAGCACATTTGTAAATATAAAGGATAGGAAAGGAGGGACCGTATAAAAATTGAATTTCATATTTTAATATGTATACAGCCCTAGTAAAAAACTTGCCATACCTGAAATCTACTCTTTATTGGACGAACTTTTCTAATTGAAAACATGTTTCGATCCCTTGCGGTTTAAAAGAGAATCGCTTTAATATCTATTTTGAAACAACCGGTATAGTTGGAGGCCCAGAGTTCAGGTACTTGTGGGGGCTCCAACACGAAAACTTTCTGTAGATTATAATTTAAATTGTAACTAATTTATACTTACCTCAAATTACACATGCATAAACTTCTACTTTGCGTGAAAATTTCGAACACCACAGTCACGTTGCTCAAGAATTCCTTAGATTAAATGCATAAAATATTTCAAATGAATAAAATTATTTTCTCTGTTGAAAATACTCCAGAATAAAAGATGAGGTAACATTAAGATATCGATGTTTCGGACGAAAATCCTTTTTTCTTTTCTCCCCCTTTCTTAAAAAAAAAAAAAATCCCTCTCTCCATCTCCCCCACCCCCCACGGTAAACATCCAATGCAGAAAATATCTAAACAACTCATCATAAAAAAGAAAGAATTTTTTCAAATAGTTTTCTTTTTAATTTGTTTTAGTGTGGTGTGGGGTAAAATGGGTATCCGTTAGGCTTGGTTAATATTATGTATCTAAATGCTCCTAAAGAAGTTTAATGAGCATTAATGTTGCCTCTGAAACTATAGGCTAAAAGAGAAAAATCATTAAAAAATATACAGTGAAACTTCTATGAGCAACCACCTTTATTAAGCGACCCCCTCCTCCAACGACCAAATTTTTAAGGCACCGATTTTTTACACTATGTACCTAAGGTTAAAAGATCCTCTAGAAGAAGCCACACAGTCCTCTATAAACGATCGGATCTGGTTCCTTGTCCGAAAAATTTCTAGCATTTTCCGGAAGTAAAGTAAACAAAAACCACATTCGAAACCAGTCGCTCTACTGTAAATCTCGACAGCATGTGAAAATACACGCGCACATCCAGAGGCGCCGACTTTACAAAATTTCTGTGGGTGCCCTAAAAGTCCATGGGGGGGGGGGGTTAATAAAATGGTGAAAATCGCACAAGGTTTGTAATTTTTGATAAAGGATCGCTAAGTTAAGTGCCAAAACGCGACAATTTATTTTAAAGGGGGAGTATAATTGGAATGTACTTAGCTAAGATTGTAAAATAGTTTTAGTAGGTGATTTTAAGATAGATTTCGATTCCGAAGATGGGATTTTATGGAACAAGGAAGGAAAATACGACACACTCATGAATAACGATACACTTTCCACCTTTATGGATTTTTTTCCAACTACCTTCAATCTTTTCCTATAATTATTTTCTCCCTTGCTCGTAACTACTCAATCATTTGACTTTTCGTGCACATTTTTGCCAGGGGGGGAATAGGTAATACAAATAATCATTTTAGCTCGACATAAAATATCCAATATCTGAGGGTATAGATCGAAGAAACCATATCTGCCTCACGGTTTTGGTACACAATCTATATAAATAAAACAGAGTGTAAACTGTCCGTTTGTCTGTCTGTCTGTCTGTCTGTGTCTCGCGTAGCTCCGAAACGGGTGATCGTAGACCTACCAAATTGTGTACGGAAATTCTCCAAGACGGGTCTCGACACACCTCGAAGCGATTTTTTCGAAATTCGAATTAGAAAATGTTTTATTTTATGTTTTGTCCGATTTTTAGCGATTTTTCTTGCGTAATACATAATAACGCTGGTAATTGCACTCGCAAGAAAACGGTAGTTACATCATCGTATAGAGGAGAAAATTTTCTTTTAAACTGTTTGTTCGGACTGTGTAACATAATTTGCAGATTTTTGGGAATTTTTCAAATAAAATTAAATTTGACGCTGACTTTCGTAAAATATTTTTAAAACTGCTGCATATTGAATTCTATCTGTCACAACTTTTTTATATTTCGGCAAAAGACGGAGCACACAATTAACCCACTTTTAAAAGAAGAACGGAGGAAAAATATAAATTAGAAGAATTTTTACGAATTTTTAAGTAAAGAAGGATTTTCATTTCCGTAGCACCTGCTTATCAATTTCGGTTTGATATCTTGCGGTTTGGTTGTCATGGATACAGTAACAATGATTAAAATTGCCAGTTGAAAAAAATAAATAAAAACGGGTCCCGCGAGCAGACGATTTCTTTGCTTGGCTCAATTTCCATTTATAAATACTGGATTTATTTGTGAGAAGAAAAATTAAACTGCATAATCTAGAAAAACAATTTTAAAGCCTTTATAAATAGCGCAGTCTTATCTCTTATCTCTTTTCTTTTTGTAAAGGGTTGCAAGAGAGGGTGACGTATTTTTAAAATTAAAAAAATGTCCATTTCATGTAGTGTCTGAGGTATTTAACGCTAAAACGTGAACCTAAAAGACAGCATGTCTGAGGAAATAAGACATTTTGAAAGTGAGAAGTTCACTGCAAACGCTCCATTTTCACTTTTTTGATACCGAATGATGCTGACATAGTTTTTTTTTTTTTTTTTTTTTTTTTTTTTTTGTGTGTCATTATATTGAAATGATCTCAGGTTATTACATATATGACGCAAATTTTAAGTCAAGAGTGAAATAATTTTGCTTTTCCTAGATTCCACATCACTGGAATTAATTCGAATTACACATGTGAGGAAATTTTTCGTTTCCTACAGTGCGAAGAACGGGCACGCAGCTAGTTTAAAATAAACTAACTGCACCAAGGATTCGAAAAAATTCAGGATGATTCTTTACAAGCTGCACTACACACTGCAATAAATTCGAAAACTTTCATGAAATTTTCAGAAAAAAATCTTGAACGTGGAACTGCACAGCAAAATATTTCTAAGAGTGGCCATTCTGCAAAATTTTTCGTTTATTCCGGTGAGTAGTGCAGCTTGTGAACATACATCCTAAAAATTGTGAAGTGCTTGAGATAATTAGTTTTCTTTTTTGTATTTATATACCAAAATTGCGTGTTTTTTCCCCAGTGCTGAAGGCGACATTCAAAGTTTAATTTAAGTGAATAGTGTGAATTTTGGCATCCGATTATCTATACTACGGTGAAGCAACGCTGGGCATAGAATGAAAGTCTCCACCGTTGTGTCTTAGTAACGATAACAGCAAACCAGTTAAAATCAAGATTATTTTTAAAGTAATGAAGTATTTCTGAAGAAATGCCCTTCTATTAGAATAATCTGCTTGTGCTGGAGTCACCTTAAATTTGTTTACCTTACTCAAATTCTCTGTCAAAATTCGGATTCCTGGGAGCACACCCCCTCTACCCTTGTAATAAATCAGACATGAAAGAGGTGTATTACACTATTTCATTTTTTTTTTTTTTTTACTTTTAGCGATAGAATTTTGATTGGTTTTAACTAATCATTATAAATTTCGAAACAAAAGAAAAGTGTATTACTACGTTTATTCGGAAAAAAAAACATGCAATAATTATATTACAATCAGTCAAATTTCTTGTCATGTAAATGGAAATTTTGTATAAAAAGTGATTCAGTTTTCGAATGTAACAATTTACGATCAATTTTATTCTTGTTTAATCTATCTCATCCCTGACTGAAATCCTCAGAGTTTTCAAAAAATGTTATTCATAGTATTGTTTCTCAGCACATTCATTTCCTGGTTTTTTTTTTTTTTTTTTTTTTTTTTTTTTTTTTTTACATTTTTGTACCCCTATAAACAGCTGCAACTAAGCCTTGCCTATTATCTTTTCTTTTTTTTCCCCCAACAAATTAAAAAAATTACAAAAATTATACCTTTAAAATAAAACTAGATAGTTTCCCCAGAATGAATTAATGCAACGTTTTCTATGTTGAAATGTGTGTAGGACCAAATAAAAAAGATTGGTAACTATTTAAATGCAAACAGAAAAATAAAGCAGAACAAAAAAAGTTGTTTATCTTAAGAGTTGATAATTATTCAAAAAATATTTTGAATTGTTGGCCATATAACCTCCAGACATGATTTTGAGCATCCTCCTGAGGTAGAGATATTTTACCCTCTACCATTAAGTGGTCAAATTTGCAAAATTACGAGAGACATACATTTCAATAATGTGTGTTCATGCGCCCATGATTTCAGTATAATTTTAAAAAACAGCATTGGGCTAGATCAAAGCAAATAGTACCTAATTCCGCTTTGTCAAACAAAAACAAAAATTGAACAAAATATTCGCAGAAAATGAAACGGAAGGCATCTCGAAATGTAAGTGTGGACCACAGTCTGTTCCATCCTTTTCAATAAATAACTGAGCTCTAAAATCATTCAAAAATAAGAAAAGGAAATTGAGACTTTAGAAGAAAGTGACACAAACCTTTATACCTTAGAAGCCTCGCCTCAGTCTCATTCAATTAACACCAAAGCGCCGACACTTTTTGATGAATGGGCATCTTTTTTTTTGTTCCAGAGACATACAAAGTGTTGTATATTAGGTGCTTGTAAGCAGATAGACCTTGATGTTCTCTATTTACAATAAAAACAATTAAACCTACTCACTTCGGAATCCTGCAGTAATATTATTAGAACTATCTCAAAACATTTCCATAATGGGAATGAGTCGTTCACCCAACTCCTGTGTTATCTTTCCCGCGTCAACTTTCTTCTGATTGTAGCCAGCGAATTTTCGAATTATGCTGTTGCAAAGCACTCGTCGTCATCATTGGCGTGACTATGCCGTTAGGGCCCGTAATGAATTCATTGGATAGGGTCCTTCCTCATTGTACAGAATCTCAACCAACATGTTGCAGTTCACTTTTTCTAGCTTTCTATTTGGGAAAGGCTCCCCCGCCGGCCGGGGGACCGTGGCTTTTGCCCGTTCTACCGCCCTATGGTTACGCCAGTGATTGTCTCATCGAAGTTCCTCATGCGCATTTGAATTATACAGGACATGGGTGCTCATATAGGGAAGTAGGTGGGGGCTCGGGGTGCCGTCGGTATAGTGAACATTTTTATATTAGCTAACCTTTTTTTCACTATTTCAATACGAAAATGTTTGAAAGCGTGATTGCCGATGACCTTACAAATGCAAGAAATAACCCCTTCCCCCTCCTTCCACGTCTTAAAGTACTCATATGGACGTCCATGCCGAAGCACCCACATACATTTGGCCTCGTTAAAGATTTTCTTTTAAACTTTTAAAATATCACACAACTAATAAGCAAATAAAGCATTTTAGTACTGAAATAATGCAAAAAGTTCAGTATGCTTTACAAATATTCATATTATGTAATGGCGTAATTGGGGTGGGGGGAGGGGAACCCTCCTTGAGTGTACATCACTGTGTTGGGGTTATCAAACGATTGCTGGTGCTCAGCATGCAACGTAATTTTTTTATAAGTCCGAAGCACCCACATAAACGTCTTTTCCTAGCCCTTTCTGCGAACTTCAAAGTGTGACTTGGCACTAAAATTTCTGTGGGTGCTCCGCACCCACAGAATTTTTTCAGTGGGTGCTTGAGCCCCGGAGCACCCACGTAGTCGGCGCCACTGCGCACATCACGTACAAATTGTAGTTTAGAGAAGAAATATGTCTAACCAGTGATTTTACCATTGGAGGAGCGAATTGATGGATAATGATAGATTTTACTATGGCAAATTTAGAATGTATGAAGAATTTTGGGATAAATGCTCTATTGGCAGTTGAAAAATAAAATAAAATAAAGTAGAGAGAGAGAAGTATTTTCGGAGTGAAAAAATAAAAAAAATAAAAAATAAAAAAAAAAGAATGAAACAATCCGAAATTTCTAAATATTTTATTAAAATTAAAACTTTAAAAATATGCTTGTATAATTACGTATGTATTATTATGCAATTGCATAAATAACATAAAACAATATTATATAGTATTTTTTCCACTTGTCTATCAAATGTTTGTACTTCTTTGAACGACCACCCCTCTTAACGACCGCTTTTTCGCGGAACGGAGAGTTGATCGCTCCCGAGAAATTTCACTGTATTTATATTTAGGATGAAAAAGAAATACCTCACACTTTATACCAACACTTACCGTGCGGCAATGACAATACAATGTTTATCTAGACCTAGCCATTATATTTTTAAATTTGAATAATTTGTAAGCCATAGCCATAATTGGAAATATATAAAATTTCTGTGTATTTCATTGAGGTAAGCGTACACGAGGGTTATCTGCTTATGAGGGAAGAAGTGCCTTGGACAGAGGACTTTTTAAGGGTCTCTAAACCGAATTCAAGTTACATATGGAGAAAATTTTTCAAAACTCCAGACCGTTAGATCGACAGTCCCATAAGCCAGAGTATCCATATAAAATCTGGCTATATAAAATTTGATGAAGTGTACCGAGCCTCATGAACGCATGGGCGAATCAGTACTTTGCCTAAGACTCCCAGGTCCAAAAGAGGCCCCAGATTCATACATTAAATTCTAAAATATTCTTTGTTCACTTTCTCGCAGTTTTATGCTGAAATTTTCAGGAAGGAAAAAAAATAATAATACCTTTTCTTTGAAAAAATTGGACTTTTACATATACTGGTCAAAATTAAACCCCCATTAGTCAATTCAAATGTTTCACTATTTGCACATAACTAAGGAATGGGGACTGTTTAAAACTTTTGCCTAGTCTGGAAAAAAAAAAAAAAAAAATCTAAACTCCAGCGCTATATAACGATGTTCTCATTCAAGTAAGATCTGTTTGAAATTTTAAATACCGTGTTTACTCGCATAACAGTCGCAACTTTTTTCCCAATTTTTCATGGTAAAAGTCTAAGTATGACTATTATGCGGGGAAATCTACGGAGAATTATGCGGGGTTGGGGGTGGTTGTGATTCCCCTCCCCCTCCCCTCGTGGCTACGCCACTGCGGGGGTGCGACTATTATACGAGTAAATACGGTACTTTTTTTTTCATTATTTTAAACTATACTATTTCACTGAATTGACTAAACAATTGATCTTTTTTCCATATTTAATACCACATTAATATACTTACAGTGATGTGATGAGTTTTGAACTCCTTTCGAAACTCAAACAGAATAAAAGGCTCGTAAAAGGCAAGCAAAAAATATGCCGCATACGAATGATTCCACATATTGTCCTATTTCCGATTAACTGAGGAGTAGCCAATTATTAAAATTTCAAGTTACGTTTCATCCACATATAGACCCTCATTTCAAGTTAAACGACAAAGAAATACTAATTAGGAGGCTTTTTACAAATTTTAAAGTAAAACGACATTTTGAATTTAATTAGCCAATTCGTGAAGCTTTTGACGCCATTGAAAAAGTTTGTTTGCGGTTTCTTAGCAATGAAAGAATTGAAAAATTCTTCAGTAAAATAAATCATTAATTAAAATTAAAGGACAAGTATCATGTAGGAGGCTATGTGTTCGTTGTATCTGTGATATGGGTAAGAGCAATGAGCATAGTATGTATCGGGAGCTTCGGTGAATTGGATTGTCTATTACCAGACATACGAAGGGAAAACTGCAAAATAGCTACAGTAGCATTAAGAATCTGAAATTTTTTTAAACTATCGTAAAAATTGTCTATTTTTTTGTGTTCCATAATATGTATTTTCATTTTCCTAAACTAAGAACTCTAATCATATGCACAATTTGTAATCTTATACACGTTATAATGACACATCGCTCACGCTTTAGAAATTAGATGACAAAATAAAACAGCTGTCCACACCATGTGACGTAAACCAGAAAGACAAAAGTTTACCCTGAAGAAGCAAGAAGCAACCTTGAAACCTTACATGTTTATTTTTTTTTAATTAATTAAACGCTGAGATTAACTTTGATTTATCGTTTTTCATAATAAAGAAAAACTGTATCAATATGCAAAATTACTTTTTGCGTGATTCAAGATCAATAATAATAACCAAAAACATTCCATAGAAGTGTCTGTTTTGGACTTGTGAAGATCTCTGAGGATTACGTCAAAAAGGCGACTGTGTGTGGCGATCTTGTCTTGTCATTACTTTCACACAGAAGACTGCCTACTGCATTTATCGTCAAATAGAATCGGGGAGTGAAAGTCACCCATCTGAAAGAGGAGAGTTTCTTTGATATTCGAGAAAACACCGACTTTTTGGCTATCGCTTCGAGCGGAGTGGTTGCTTCAGTCAAACTACAAAACTGCTTTCTTCAACAAAAGATCAGATGGGAGCATCCCGTCTTTTATTTACTTATTTCCATTCCCACTATGTTGCTGAAGGGCAGATAATTGTTCCGGGAAATCGACCTACAAGGGGACTGTGACAAGCTGGCCGGACCACATACCGCAAAATGAAAAATAACAAGATAAAAAATTAGTGCTCAATTAGAGCTAATTTATGCTGAAACCTCCCAATTACTACTGCTTATTAGAGAGAGTAAATGACAATATAATATGGTCCGGCTATCTTGACGTCAAGCTGGCCGGCAACATAAAGAAAAAGTTTTTTCTGAAATTTTATTCAATACAAAATTAATGTTAGATTAGTGATAACTGATTATTAAATTACAGAATTTGTGCTCCGTATTTAAAAAAGTTAATAACAATTTAATGTGGTCCGGCTATCTTGATGTCGAATGTAGGAAAAAACGCGAACAGAAAAAACGCCAAACGGAAAAAACGCGAACCAGAAAAAAATACCCCCCCCCCCCCACTCAGAATAATAATTTTTATTTAAATATTGACATGAACTTATTTTGTTTTGTAGTAAATACGATAATGGTATTTAATCAAATATTGGACTGCCCCAAAATTCTTTTGTTTTTGAAGTAAAGGAGCCACTTTTTATATTTTGAGAGCATATACACTGCTGGCCATCGTAAATGCAACACCCTGAAGGAAGCATGCAAATAATATGAAATTTACAACATGCATTAGCTGAGGTGAGATATGCAAATGATTAGAATTTCAGCGCAGACGCACATCAAGCGCGCCTGTGGCGCCACCTCAAAGCGCTATTTAAGGCTTGGAGATTTCGACGGTTTCAAGTACAGCAATTGTGTTTTTCTTGCCTTTTTTTCAAAAAAACGATAAATTATGCCTCGTAGGAAACAACGATCATCTTTTGATCAAGTATCCGAGTTTGACAGAGGAAGGATAGTGGCATACCGAGATTGTGGGTTATCTTTCAGGGAAATCGGTCGTCGTATTGGACGAAACCAAACAACTGTGATGCGGATATGTGATCGTTGGGTGCAGGAGGGTACGACGGACAGACGTGATCGACCGCATCGACCTCAGTGCACCACGTCACGTGATGACAGGCAGATTGTACGCATGGCAGTGACGGACCGCTCAGTCACATCACGAACCATATCACAGCAGATTCAGTCTGTAACGCATCATCCAGTGTCTGCGCGTACCATTCGACGTCGTTTACAGCAGAATGGTCTGTCCGCAAGACGTCCGTTGCTTTGTCTACCTCTGACGCGGAACCACAGACGTCTCCGCCGCCAATGGTGCGATGAAAGAAGGATGTGGACGACAGAATGGAATGAAATTCTCTTTACTGACGAGTCACGCTTCTGTATGCAACACCACGACGGTCGGATTCGAGTCTGGAGACACCGTGGAGAGAGGATGCTGAACAGCTGCATTATGCACCGTCACACTGGTCCTGCACCGGGTATTATGGTATGGGGCGGTATCGGATATCTCTCTCGCACTCCTCTAGTACGCATTGCCGGTACTTTAACCAGCCAGCGCTACATCTCCGAGGTGTTGGAGCCAGTTGTCCTTTCTTACCTTCAGGGCTTGCCAACAGCCATATTTCAGCAGGATAATGCACGGCCACACGTGGCACGCATTGTCCAAGGGTTCTTCGTCAATCACCAGATTGAATTGCTTCCCTGGCCGGCGCGCTCTCCGGATCTTTCGCCGATAGAAAACATGTGGTCCATGGTTGCTCAACGACTGACCCAGAGTTCATCCCCAGCTGTCACACCAGATCAACTTTGGCAACGTGTGGAAGCTGCTTGGTCTGCTGTACCCCAAGAACACATTCAAAGTCTCTTTGAATCAATGCCGAGGCGTGTGGCAGCTGTGATCTCCAACAACGGCGGCTACTCTGGGTACTGATTTTGGCAGGAACCACGCTTCATAGAATGCTGTAAATTTAATCATTTGTTACTTGGTCAACATGTTATCTACACAATAAATTTTGTTGTGATATCTCTTGTTTTTCTTGGTGTTGCAATTTGGGTGGCCAGCAGTGTATCTTCAAATTAATCAAGGAAATTTACAACATTAAGTAAAAAGGAAATAATTGCTTTTAGCTAGTCAAGCTACTTGTCAAGGTCATGAAAGCCGTGTCCCTTCCAAGAAAGAAATAGGGGAGATTCCCCCGAACAATAGGGACCGGCAGTAGCGCAGCCGGAAATTTTTTTTAGGGGGGTCCAAATCACTCGGACTCGGGGGGGGGAGATCAGACCCCCCCCTAAAATGATCAAGTTGCTGTTCACAGGGCCCCCGTAAATGACACACATATAAGTTTTTGAGTTTTTGTAGGGGGGGGGGGCTGGTCGTCTCAGACAGGCACTCAGCACTCATCCCTTCCCCGGAAGAAATGTTTCACGAATTTTACCTTCACAGAAAACATTTGAAATTTTACCCTGAGGCCCCCAGAAAGCGCAGAATCAGTGGGAATACCTATATTCTCCCCCGCAGTGGCGGATTTTGCTCTTGAGAGGCCCGAGGCGCAACTCAATTTTGAGGCCCCCCTTCTCAAAAAAAAAAAAAAAAAATCTGATGTGTCCAACACATGACTTCCTTGCACGTCTATTAAATCAAAAATGTTTTTTACGCACTTCCTCTAAACTTATTTGTTTGAAAGATATAAAATATCAATAATAGTAAGATATAGCGATTTCTAGCCAAACATTTCGATATCGCCAAGCTGAGTTCAATTTGAAAGATTTCTTTCTGACACTTTATTTCGCGATATTTCACCAAAAGCCGACAAACTTGAGATAGTTTGCGAGATTTTGGGGATAGCCAAAGTAGTCATTGACCACAGACTTTCAATGAATTGAATGCATCCATACACCTTAATGTATTTAAAGTCATTTGGCTCACCCTGTAAATAAATTTCCAGTCGATTGCTGTCAAAAAAGATATTGAAAACCGTTAGATATTATAATATAGTTCTAAATACAAAAGTTCAAAATTCTACGGGTTAAAGTTTTAGAGTTATACAAAATACGAAATAATTTTTAGCGCCAAATTTGGCGATATTTCGGCGAAACTCGTCAATATCGACGACATTTGGCGAGATTTTAAGCATGAACCAAA
The DNA here is from genome assembly GCA_038373885.1 of Cheiracanthium punctorium. Classification (NCBI taxonomy): domain Eukaryota; kingdom Metazoa; phylum Arthropoda; class Arachnida; order Araneae; family Cheiracanthiidae; genus Cheiracanthium; species Cheiracanthium punctorium. The sequence continues at coordinate 77,165 of JAWZYV010015621.1, read as the reverse complement.
CAATGACAGATTATCGCCAAATTTGGCGATATTTCGCCAAAACTCGCCAAGAACGATGACAAATGGCGATACTTTGGGCATGGACCAAATGACTGACTATCGCCAAATTTGGCGATATTTCGCCAAAACTCGCCAAGGTCGAGGACAGACGGCGAGATTTTGGGCATGTACCAAACAATGACTATCTACAGTAGTATTATATTGAAGATGTCCATAGACATTAAAGTACTGAAATTCTTTCCGGTGGTCCTGTAAATAAACTCTCCAGTAGATTGGAACCAAAAATCGAGATGCACAACTAGCTGTTACAACATTCTTATATATGAAATTTCATAATAGTTTTTGAGATTTGAGAGTTAAATATGCACACACGTACACCAAAAGTCGCCAAGCTTGGCGACTTTTGGCATAGTTCTTGAGGGAGGCACGTGACCGTGGTCGGACCATTACCTAACTTATGTGGTAGGACGGTAATATGCTTGAAATGGATGAATGCCCCTAAAATTGCCATTGACCGTAATGTATTGGAAATCTTTTGAGTGTTCCTGTAGCAGAACTATAAATGATAAAGACACTTTCTTTAATGGAGAAATTCATTTTCTAACTCTTTACAGCATATATCACTTCTGAGTCGTTTGAAATAGCCCAATACCTCTAAAAAAACGCTTTGATGAATTTCGGCCCTTAGAGCGTAATGTATTTCGAATCTTTTGGGCGGTCCTGTAGATAAACTATTCAGTCGAATGGAACCGAAAGAGGAGGTGCACAACTAGATGTTACAACAATCCTAAATATAAAGTTTCAAAATTGTACGCCTAACAGTTTTTGAGATATGCGAGTTTAATGAATTTCGGCCCATTGAGCGTAATGTATTTCGAATGTTTTGGGCAGTCCTGTAGATAAACTATCCAGTCGAATGGAACCAAAAGGGGAGGTGCACTACTAGCACCCGTATTCACGAAACTTTCTACCAGCTGGTAACAGCCGGATTACCATAGAATCGGATGGTTAAAAAAAAAATGGTATTCACAAGGCCAAATCGGCTGGTTACATCTCGTTTTTAACAGACGAATGTAACCAGCCGAATTCGGGTGGTTACCGGCCTGTTACATTCGACGCATGCGCTGTGAGGCTCTAATCTGTTTACAAACATGGCGGACTACAGCGCTGTTGAAGACAGAAGATATGGAAATTTTAGAATTTATTGATAGATTTGCAAAATTTATGTGTGAGGAGAAAGTAAACGGTTAGGACTTGTGTGTCAAGGATTTTCCAATACATTACCATCAAAGTAAGTAAACGGTAAACAGGCAATAAAGGAAATGTTTTAAATTTACAGCAACCGTGTCAATGAAATTATGGCGCAGCGGTAAAGCGAGCGATTGGCAAGCAGTAGTTCCAGGGTTCTGGCCTCGCTGCGGCCAAAGTTTCACTTCTTGCTCTCTCACCCCCCCCCCTTTTTTTTTAACATCTCTTTTTTTATTATTTCTAAAAAAGTAAGGCCCTCTGGGATGAAGTACTTAACCATTTTAATTAGGTGTATAAATTCGACATTATACTACAATACCATCAAAATCAATCATGATCCCAATCCTGTCAGAAAAAAAGAAATAATTTTATTAATTTTTTATTTTTTTCCCAGCAAGAGCATTGCAAAATTTAATAGACAAAGCCATTTGAATTAGCAGGGGTTAGCTGGGCTGGAACAGGTTTCTTTAATTAGTCCCCTTTCTAAAATTCCTTTAATTGATTTCCCACCCTCCCCCGAAATTTTAGTCAATGAAATTAGTAGTTTTTTTATTTGCATTGATTCTGCAGTTCAACTATAGGTAAAAAAAATTTCAGCGCTACATACCCCCCCATCCCCTCCCAATTTTTATTTGCCTACGATTTTGCAAAAGAAGAACATGTAGCTTTGAGACAAAAATTCATTGACATTTGTTTTATCTGTTTCAAGGGGAAGTAAATGTAAATTTTAACAGAGTCTGTTATAAGCTTATAGTATTAAATATTTATTTACATACATCTGATAAAATAACTAATATAATTCTTGATTTTTGCATTATTCCATTAATAAAAATACATCAGAGGCATTATTCACTATTAATATTTAAATTGAATACTCTTTTTCCCCGTTCCTGGTTTATTTAAATAAGTTGTACACTTCGTGCTAAGTTATTACTCATAAATTAATCACATGAAAAAAAAAATCTTATTTTTAATGTCTGACTACAGAGTGATTAAAATGTCTTTATTGTGGGAAAAAACTTGCAATTTCGAGTGGAGATCTGCAATTCCCTTTTTTTTTGGGGGGGGGGGGAAGGGTCCAAAAATTTCTAGTCCTTGATATGAAAAATCAAGAGACAGCCTAGTTCATAACTTCAGTTAAAAATTGAGTAATTGCTACCTCATAAGTCATTATTTAAGCAGAACCATCTCAGCACAATCACATTTTAATATTCACGTATATATTTACCCTTTACTGTATAAAATTACAAAAAATTGCAGAGCTGCTCTATGATCCATATTTTTTGTGATTAAAGTATGGTCACCAGTAGGTTTCAACATTAGAATTATTACAATTGTATTAAAACATTGTAAAAATATTTGTTTTTTTTATGCATTTGAAATTTTAATTATTGATACTCAAAAAAAAAAAAAAAAAAGCCATACCATCTCCTACAGTAAAACAAATAAAATATCCCCAGAGTAAGCTCTTAAGTATGTATTCACAAATTTTTAAACAATCGTACTGTTTTTGTCTGTCAGATACATTAAAAAATAAAAATAGGAAACCTTCGAATACCTTTAAAAATTATCTTTTAAAATCAATATATCTTTTAAATTCGTAGGAGTATATAAATAAAATATCAGTTTTTAATTACAAAAAATTCAGCAGAAATCTCCGAAATAAATAATTGAAGTATTTGTGATTATAAAAATACATGAAAACACATTACACTCCTGCTTATTTTCAACTATTTTGGAGCGTTCGCGAAGAGGGGTGAAGTGAAGGGTCGGCAATCAGCTAGTTGGCCAATCACAGACGAGCTTACAAAGCAGAATGCACAAGTACAAGTTAATCGGTGGTCAAACGTTGGTCAGGAAACCAGTGGTTTTAAATAGTTGGTGAATACCGTTCTGAGGTTACCGGTGTGTTACCAGCAAGTAACGGTCAAACGTTAGTTTCATAATCAGGCGGTTACTAGCCGTTTCGTGAATACGACTGTAGATGTTACAACTATCCAAAATATGAAGTTTCGACATTCTACGCCTAATAGCTTTTGAGTTAGGCGAGTTTAATGAATTTCGGCCTATAGAGCGTAATGTATTTGGAATCTTTTGGGCGGTCCTGTACATAAACTATCCATTCGATTGCCACCAAAAGGGGAGGTGCACAACTAGATCATAGAACAATCCTAAATATCAAATCTCAACATTCTACGACCAATAGTTTTTGAGATATGCGAGTTACATACATACGTACGTACGTACGTACAGACGGCATGGAAAAACTGACCACAATAAACTCGCCGCTGGTCAAAATGAGTTGCAGACGCGTTAATATGATCGTGCATGCTAGCCTACGATGACATGCATCGAAAAAATTCTTAAATTAAATTTAGAGGTAGTCAAAATCGGTTTTTTTGTCGAAATTTGGCCCCCAAAATTTTTCGGGATCACATTACTTCCTTATACTACGTACAAGGAAGTAAAAAAGAAAAAAAAAATCACTAACTCTAACTCCTTTACATTATAACTAATTATTTTAAAATATTTTAATTCCTTTTATATCTAGTTTATGTCTATAAAGCAGGGCCTGACTTTCACTATAACACTTTTGTGCCCAGGGCACTTTTCAGATTTTGTGTCCTTTAGCTGGCTCAATTTTTGTGCCCTTGTATATCGTGTTAAACTCAATTTTTTGGCTTATTTCTCCATGTGTGCCCAGGGCACGTGCACCAAGTGTCCGTCCGATAGTCAGGGCCTGCTACAAAAAGAGTATTAAAATTTTAAAATAATTTTTATGTTTATAGATTTGTTCATCTTAAAAAACATTTTTTATCTCAATAATTTTTGTACTACGTTTCACTTTTCATGATTAACACTAAATAAACATCAGCATACCTCTAAGTATAACCCAGCAACTGCAGTTTTATATTAATTATTTTTCACTGTTACTTAATTACGTCGAATTACTTTTTGTGGACCACTGGCATATGTCTTGTTTCAGTCATGAAAATTTTGACTACTTAACAGGTACTTTTGAAGGTCAGAAAAGGGAAACTGGATCAGAAACATGACTTTGACATCACAAAGTTCAGAAGAATTCTTTACTTGGATAAAATGAACCAAAAATTTAACATTCCTTCAAGAACATATATTTATAAGTATTTAAATATACATAAATTTCACGTTTGGAACTGCAAAACTAAGCAGTTTAATAGTAAAAGTAAACTTTCGGTTTAGTCTAATTTTTGTGTTTATTCAAAAACTGTCAATAAGTTTAGGACTATTAATAATGAGTAATTAGGTATGAATAATATATATACACACACACACTATTCTATAGTTTAAATAGAATGAAAAAACTACAAGAGAAATTAAAAAAAAAATACTTTAAGTAGTTAAAAGTACAAAAAATATTATTGACTTAAAAATGAATTCCTCTTTATAATGGGTAAATGGGTATGCTCTAAGCTTCGGTCCTAGGTTTATTATTAATGTTTAGCATTTTCATCTGCGACTATAAAATACATGCCGTATTTATAATATAGTTATCATAAATATTTTTTAGTTGAAAACAAAAAATTAAATTAATCATCATTTGTTTTTTTAAGTTTTTAATTAACTGTGTATGACATTTCAGTTCAAAATTTGTCTATGAATTTTAACCCACTATCATCCGATCGAGCTGAAACTTTGCACGCATGTGAAATTTCGGTGACGCTAAGTATTGCTTTCTTTAATTTTTCAATACTTTTTTTTTAACTATCAAATATCTTCCCCCAATCCCCCCAAAAAAGTGTTATCGCACATGTATCAGCTCATATCTTTTTAATTATTGGTCGGCAATTTTTTATCATTGCATACTCGGAAAGTTTCGATTCCAAAAAAAGATAAAATCGGTTATCCCTAGCTTAAATTTTTAATTTTTCGTGATATTTCGAAAGAAGATAAATTATTGTTTCCAATTTCTTTTACATCGTGACAACCAACAACAATTATATATTCTAGGTATATTTGAAAATTTCACTGAATACAGAATGTCCTTTCCTAAATCATTTAAATGAAGAACGGCTGAAAAATATAATATATTTAATTTTTGACAAATTTTTCAATCTCAAGCTGCAGAATAAAGCGGTTCAGGCTTTTCTCTTTTAAAATGAGAAATATTCTTACCAGACTGTACACTCTTTGATTTGGGGGGGAGGGGCGGCAATCTATAAAGCAGGTGTATTTGAATGTTCTACTGCAATACCAGCTACTGAACCGCAATCTGATTCAGTGAGGCCCAAATAATTGATCTGGGAGACGGAAGTTGCCTGGTTCAAAACCAGGTCGCGTCCGCCAACCTAACCGTTAGGAATTTTTCGTGGTTTCCTCCAAAACTTAGCATAAATAGGGGTTAGAATCCCTTAGAAAGACCCCCAAGGGGAGCACCCACACCCATCGGCATAGATCCCACTTGTAGATAATTGGCCGTAATCCCCCAACACAAATAATTGATTCCGGATAGGAAAAAGGCATAGGGACCCTCTGCACCTGTATTTTTTTTAGATAAAATATAGTGAGCAAATTAAAACAATGCAAAAAAATCTAGGAATTTTTCTTGGAAAAAATGGACAGTTGAGGGCCCTAAAATTCCAAGGAATGTTGTATGAAAATACCAGGAACTTTATTGAACAGCTCAGGAAAGATCCACTGAATTGCATATTGTTCAGTAAAGTTCTTGGTATTTTCGTGCAACTTTCCTTGGAATTTAGGGCACCTCAGCTGCCTATTATTTTCAAGGAACACTACTGGAATTTTTTTTAATTTTTTTTTTTAAACAATTCTAGTCATTTTTAAGTGAACTGCCTGGTCCAAATGACGTGTGAGTTCATATCTTCCTTGGTCCGTACACATGATTTAAAGGGGAAATGCAAAACGACTGCTCACGATTTTGAAAATCTTTCTAATTTTGAAATTGTTATTGAGTATTTCCCTTGATGGTTCTCTAAGACAGGTGAAATGTTGGCAGGAGTGAGAGGCTGCTCTCTGCTCTTCTGACTACAAGCATGAATTTTGCTCAGCTACGGTCGAACTAGAAGGATGGTTTCATGATTGAAAATTTATTTCTTTGAATTTCATGTAAAAAACGTAATTACTTTTTTGCCGACCAAATATTATCACTGTGCTTGTTATTTCACATTCTTCATTTAATATTATCGTCTGCAATGTGCAATATTCTTAAGACTTTTGGCGGTATTTTAATTTATTGTCAGATGAAAATTTAGACAGAAAAACGTGATTTTGAAGGTTTTTTGAATGTTAGATAAAATATGGGGAAGTCCAAAGACCTGTTTCCAATATTAAAAAAGGTCAAATTCATGCCTGGAATGTTGAAGATGTTAGTTTTTCAGAAATAGGACGTTGTATTAGAAGACATGCATCTACTCCATCTAATTCTATACCTGGACAATATTTTATTTAGGGGGATATGGTAGCGGATGAAACAATACCCGCTTTATAGAATCACCATCAAATTGTATAAACGTCCAATTTATTTGCTTCAAAATTTGATATTTTTTAATACCGCTATCTTTTACTGTGTTTTTGCACAAAAGAAATTTATTTTACGTTTATTTTAAGCAATTTTCAAAAAAATGTCTCTCAATAAATTTATATATGGTCCCTTAACTCATGAAAATAACCCATTTTATTTAATATAAATTAAACTACTGAACGTAAAAATTTGAAATTTTGCACAGCCATGATATTAGTTTCTGCATCTATTTCCCTCGAAATTTGGCTAGGTCGCTATTCATAATTTTTTTTAATATTAATTTAATAATTCATGTTAATATTTTATTAAAAATCATAATAATAGTGAATTATGTTTGGGTCGTTTACTTCTAACAGTACGAATAAAAATCAGCTTCTTATTATCGATATTATATGAGATATGAATTAAATTATAAAAAAATATTTTAACATATGGGGAGGGGGATTTTGCAAGCTCATAACTCACCCATTTTTAGTTCAAATTTATCGAAAATTGGTATCTGGGGTTAAAATGAGCTAAATTTTTGAAATATGAAGGGAAATCTAGGGGTTGCTATTGAGAAAAAAAGGTTGGCGCGAATTTTAAAATGTAGATGACCCTTTATGCAATTTTTACGCATAGCAAATTAAAGTGTACTTCAATCGTAAACGATTGGTATCTGTAACTTTGCTGTACGTCAAACGATGGCCGAAAAAAGTACAAGTGAGCCTTTTTTTTCCGTAGCTGTACATATCTAAGACGTTCAGGTGGCAGTCAGTGATCATTCTGCTAAGCATAACTTGTTGGCTTTGGTATAATTTTCTTTTGTTTACATTTTCTGTTTGTTGCTAAGTCTCATCCAACCGGGTTCTATCATAGTATATGGCTGAGAAGAGAGTGAAATTTCAGCTGGTATTTTTTTCTAGTGACTGCATTTCACAAATTCTCAAACTTGTCCCTCCCGGGTATACTTCATCACCGTGCCCGTAGAGAGGTTTATTTCGAGACAAAGATTCGGTACCACCAGGCAGTCGCGGATCCAGGGGAGGGGCTAGGGGGCTTCAGCCCCCCCCCACAAAAGAGATTGCTAGACGGTATCATTCTGCTTTATTATACACTTTAAACTGCTAAAATGATAATATTTTATAACTTAGCCCCTCCCAAAAGTATGCACATTGATTTAGACTAAAATTTTGATTTACAGTACATTTTAATTGGGTGAAATAAGCTTTTTAAAAAACTTAGCCCCTCCCAAAAAAAATCTGGATCCGCCACTGCCACCAGGCTCGGACTGGCTCCTTTGGGGGCCCCCGGTTGGAGATTAAAAAGGGTTCCCTTGCTGTTAAATTTAGAGAAAACAGAAAATTTGTGACTATATAATACTAGAAAATTAGGCTTCAATGCCTAAAAACCACATTTAACTATTTTAAAGCTCTTGGGGGTCACTGACTCGTTGGGAGCCCCCTTGAGCCGTGGGGTCTGTGTGGTCCTCCGTTGCGCCACTGTTTAAGATTTCTCGGAAATAAATAATCAAATTACCCTTTGATATTGCTATGATGCATGTCAAATTACTCTAATAATAAAGTAGTGTTCCCATTTTGGGGAGGCCTCTCCGGATGCCCCTTGGAACGGAGGCCCTCGGCAATCGCCGACCATCCGACCTGGCCAGTCCGCGCCTGGCTGCTACACATAGTTTCTTTGGCTTTGATTCAGACGTCCATTCACGAAGACAACCTATCGTAGTTCTATGACCAAAATGGGGGGGGGGGTGAGGGATAGAATACTTTCTCTGCAAACGAGGAAGTTCCCCCCCTTTTTTTTTCTTCACAGAATCGTTTGTTTGTGTTTGTTTTCCGAATCCCCCGCTGTTGCCCGTTGCCCTTCAAGGCCATGAGTGAAACACACCTTCTTCCTCAGATGTATATTTTGGTGCGCCTCGTCACGTTCAAGCAGTTCTAGCATGGATCTGTCACAATAAATCTCTGATCTACGGTCAAAAAAAAGCGGATGTCTCTATTTTGCAGTTTATGGTTTACACTGGCGAGGCGTCCACTTACAAAAATTACCGGGGTGGGAGCTCTAATGAGTCATTCTGGATGGCGAGAGTTAAAATATATTTATCATTAGTTTTCAAGGAATCGCGAATTTTTTTATCACATTTTTCGTGATAATCCTTATATTAAAAAATTCCTTTTATAGTTTAGAAAATATGTATAAACGCGCTGGCGCGTGCGTTTCAAGAATCCTTTTTTAATTTCAAAATAAATACCGTGTTTACTCGCGTAATAGTAGCCCTTGCATAACAGTTTCGGCAGCAGCATCGGCATTTTTAACAGCATCCGTATTTTGAAGCACAAAAAATCATCAAAATATTTTATCTTCATTCAGGGGCGCACGCAGGATTTTCTCTTGGAGGGGGTTTTACCAGAGCATGACTAAGGCATTCAGGTGCCCTAAACCTAGAACATTTGGGGGGGGCCCTGTACGGAATACCTTGATTGACAGATATAATAACAGGGGGCTAATATTTGTTCGCAGTAGTACAAACCCCTCTTCAAAAATTTTTAATGCACAGAAGTTATGCTGCAAGTGACGTCACGTCGATGAAAGTCCCGTAATGAATGCTTTGGACCTTATAACATGACGCCTATTCTATCCCTAAATACGACGTACATAAACACTTTTGCAAGGCGGCATGTTTTTTAAAAGTGCTACTGTGTATTTGTTGCCATTCATGCTTTTTATAATAATTCTTTTAAGAATTGAACTTAAACTATTTTAATCATTTTAGGGGCTCTAAAATTGGGGGGAGGGACCAGGCCAAGACCTAGTTGGCTTGTCTTGTGAGGTAAGGCACTTAGCCCAGCCAACATAAACTGTGTCATCAGAGACCTGGAAAAATGCCCTGGCATACAAATAATAAAACAACATTATTTTATTTTTGATTAGGGCTAATTTTTATCAAGCTATAGTTGTACATTTGTAGTGGAGGTGAAAACATTTTCAGTCCCTGGCCAAATCAATGTGGTACGAGATATTTTTTACCCACACCACCAATGTTGCTATGCTAATAAACATTTGTTGACAAACATTGACTAAAGTGTTGGCTCTACCGTAAATCAGCCAAATATTCATAGATTTACCTTACACACCTTATCTTATTTATACCTAAGGAGGAAAAATAAAAATATTTTTTTACAGTGACTCCACTCGATTTCCCCAACATTTGACCTTACTGTTTAAGACATCTTTTACTTATTTATTTATTGTTGTTATTATAGGCCTATAAAAAAACTATAAGTCCTACACACAACAAAATCTATATGTGTGACGGTAACTTATAACATGCATACACAATCGAGCTTATTCGAATGCACCATTTAGACACTAGCGCAGTAATGTATAAGAATTCTTTTTTTTAACCCTGTGAACAAAGTATCTGTTCTATACAAACCAAAAATCTGTGCAACTCATATGATTGCGCCCTATAATATAGAATACGTGCCCAATTATTTCAATCGAATGCGCTAATTGGACGCTACCTAATCAAAAATGAAATAATGTTGTTCTGTAATTTAATTGTTTTGTAATTTTGAACTATGTAGTTATTTATCTAGACTTTTAAAAGTAAGAATTATAATATGATAAAATATGATTTAAGTAGAACTAAAATAGAATCTTAAAACCCATAGAATTCGCAAAATCACACGGCCATTTAACAAAGGCGCCTTAATAATTCTTTTGGGAGAGACCCATACACTAGAGATGAGACGGGCTCAGCCCGAGCCCGAAAGCCCGAGCCCGAGCCCGGGCCCGACTCGGGTTCGGGCTCTGTAATTCACGGTTGCGTTCGGGCTCGGGCGGGCTCGGGCTCGTGAAAAATTTCTCCTTTGTCGAACATACTCCTTGAAACAGATTTTAAAAAGTGATTCATGGGATAAATAGACGTACTTATTTCAAAAAATAGCGGCACGGGGAACTAGAAGGTGTGTGAAGCTCCAAAAATTATTGTATCCTATTCATGAAGTAGTTAATTTTATTTGTCTTTAGCTGAAATTTCGGGTTCGGGCTCCAACTTTAATAATATTGCTCGGGCTCGGGCGGGCTCGGATTAAAAGTCTTCGGGCTCGGGCTTCAAAAAATGAGCCCGAACACATCTCTACCATACATCCGCTGGGCCCCTCCTTTATACGTGCCATCTTTCCTGTCAGCTTTTTTTCATAAAGACTCTCCGTACTTCAATACACTTGTATTGTTTCTCAACTATGTATTTATCTATTTATCTTAGCTGCTAAATATAAAATTTCATTAAGTCTTATAATGCATTAAAATGATAAAGTTACATGATGATTTAACGAAGCTTAGTTGGTAACTCTTCTAGGAGGGGTCCAGACCCCCTGGACCCCCCCCTCTTGTGTGCGCCAGTATTTTCATTTATGTCTAATAAAAATATTACTATTAAAAAAGGCTCTTTTGTGTGTGCAACTAACGGAAAGATTACTTGATATACGGCAGATAATATGGAAACGTTTGGTTGCTTAGTAATATTATTATACCAGTAATGTTTTAGCATTAGATAATTCGATATTGTGTACTGGATTTCCTCGCGTAATAATCGCACCTAGACTAACCATGAAAAATTGGCAAAAAAGTGCGACTATTACGCGAGTAAACAGGGTAAGTTTAAATGGAGCGCATCAAAAATGCATATAATTTAATATACATGGTGATTATAATTAAAGTTGCACTACTGGACAAATGTTATCAAACTTGGTAATTGTGTAAGGTGGTCAGGGGAGTTATTATCGGAGAAAGAAAAAGTTCAAAAATTCAACACCAGGGGCAAGGACGTATTTAAGGGAGTGGGGTGGTACAGACACATAGAACCCCCCCCCCCCTTCGAAATTAAAATTTTTGTTACTAAAAGGATAATGATATACTGCAGCGGTTCTCAACCTTTTAACGTCGCGTCCCCCCCAACAAAGGCTAACTTACTAAAAGATTCTATAAGTTCGACGCGTATGATTTTTTCTGTTTTAATTTTTCACTCTCTTATCATTTTGGATCAATATACCGTGCTTGCTCGCATAGTAGTCACACCCGCCGGTTTTGAAGCAGGAAAGATTCTCAAAATATTTTCCCCGCATAAAAGTCGCAGTCACGTATTTGAGCTTCATTTACGTCTATAAAAATATTAGCTATTATAAAAAGAAAAATGCTTCTTCTGTGCGTGAAACTGACGAAAAGAATATTTAATATACGGCAGATAATCTGGATGTATTTATATGTACCAGTAATGTTTTAGCATTAGAGTGTACAATATTATATAGTAGATTTCCCTGCATAATAGTCGCACCTAGAATTTATCACGAAAAATTGCCCAAAAAAAAGTGCGACAGTTATGCGAGTAAACACGGTATTTACGAAAAAGGAGCCAATTGTGTATTATTTCGCATTAGAAATTTCACGATTGTAAACTTATAAAGTAACGAATCAAGAGTATCCAGAGAAAAATTTCAAAATGTCCTTTTACCCACCCAGCTTGCTTAGCTCTAAAAACTCAAAGATTATCTAAAGGCCCCGCCATTTCTGTCGAATCAAATCTGTTCAGAAGACAACGCTATTGCTCTTTCTTGTCAACTGAAAGGTGTCGACCACAAGTCTGCAGTTTTCTTGACCTTTCTAAGAGCACCCCTCTGATAGAAAGTTGCCCCCTCACAAAACTACTGCGTTCTTTGTGAAAAAGCTTCGTATCCGCGGGCGTTTGTCTTATCGCAAAATAATAGCACCACACTCTGAGTTTTGCCTAATATAAGAAAACAAATATATTTGACAGTAGAAAGATTGAGGTGAAATTTTTGAGGGGCTTCATTAAAAATATTGGGGGAAGCTGAAGCCTCATGGAGTTAGCTCCTATAATTGTTTATTACTATTTTCGATTTGATTGTTCGTCAACGGAAGTACGCTCTTTTCTAACCACAAATAATTAATTTATTTCGTCACCCAAACTTTTTCAGGCTAATAAAATCTCCGTCTTCTCGATCATCGATTGTATGTCGGGCATTTTCTGATGCTAGTTCATGTACATCTCAATAGGGAAATAATGTGCCCATTACGAGATAAAAAATTACGCCCCCCAAGCACCTAATGTCTTGTCTGAAAGATGCCCGCAATATAGAAAGAAACCTGTCTATCATCTAAATTAGTTCCAGTTATACATGTTTTGTTCTTGTTGCTTAATTTTGACCTCTTCAAATTGAAACTCGTTTTGGAGAAAAGCAGCATCATGTAATTATTGCTTAAAAGTATACTTCCAGTATTTAATAATATATTGCCGATTAAAAACTGTGCGTACATATGGCAAACTTGCACGTTTACTGTGGAGTCGTATCTTGCAAGCCAGCGTACATCCAGGAATTGTATTGCTTCCGGCGATTCTCAAAATTATAGGGAGCAACAACGGTGTTCGGTGTCCATGTTTTATTGGACCTCGTGGCTAATTGTTCGGAGCTTTACAGCGATGCAGTGCAGCTAAGGTGTGAGTCTTCAGCAATAAAATATAACACTGTTGCTGTAATTAAACATTTCGATTCCATAAAAAAATGTATTTTTGAAGGTGGATATTTATGAGAATAATTGCCTGCAGATAGTAAAGACCGTTACTATCACCTTTAAAAATGATTAAGTACTATTATTTATAAATTACAGCGTTTACTCGTTAATAATCGCTATTTTTTTTCCAATTTTTCATGGTGAAAGTCTAGGTGCGATTATTATGCGGTGAAAATTTACTACATAAGCTTTCTTTTCTGCTTCAAAACGGGTGTGCGGCTGTAATTATGCGAGGGCGACATAACTGGTTTTGATTTCTTATTGCATGGTGAAAAGTTTGTTTCGCATAAATTTGAATGTCACAGCATAGGCGCATATCTCCACAGAGACAGTGCCCTACTACAGCCAGGGCAAACGGGGCAATTCTCAGGGAACATAAGATTTTACTTGTTTTTTTACACTTTTATAATTTTACAATAAAATGACGAAAAAGAAAAAAATCAATTACATTATATTTGATTTATACAGAATGAACGATGCAAATAAATTACAGTTGTAGAAACAAATTTTAATCAATAATATACTACAATTCACTGAAATACTTTTAGTTATTAGAGCATTATCACACAATGTTCCACTGAAATCACATATATGCTTTTATTGCAGACTACCTGAAGTAGAATTCCGTGAGGAGGAGGGGGGAGATATTTCAATTTTTTGCAGACGATATTAAACATAATTTTCCAGAAGGAGCGAGTCAATATCATTATGTTGGGGGGGATTCAATGTTTATTTTATTTCATCTTATTTTCACCAGGGCACACAGTTGATCAGGCTGTGTATGGAGGGGGTTAAAGATCCTTTCCTAAATTTTATGAAAGAAAAGTTTTAAAAAAAGAGGCTGTCGAAAAAAAAAAGACAGGGAAATATGAAAATTATTATATGCATTATTTTTTTCCCAGCGCACATATACTGCAGATATACATGGCCTCAATTATAATGTTCTTTTCAAGAAATACCTGATTATTTGCAATTTTACTACCGATTGAGAAGTGACGTCATAACCAAGCTTCTTTTATACAACGATAAGAAATTTTATTATATGTTATAAAACATTTGCCCATTTGCAACCAGGGCTGGAAGGTGTTCCTTTTAATATGCGTTACAGAAAGTTTGAATACCTTTAAAAATAAACCAATACTGTTAAGCACTCTAAAAAATTAATCATGTTTCTTCATCCTGCACTACAGACTAATATTAACAGACAAGTTATATGTCTCATGCATTGCATCTTTCAGAACAATTTACTAGCACAGAAATCGCTTCAAAAATGAGTCGAAGTGTCAGCCGTTTTAGGAAGTAACGACCTCTAGTTTATCTTGTTGTAAATTACAACATTAATTCCTTAATTTCTTAAATAAATTTTGGCTATTGTTGTTCTCAATGTAATAAAATAAATATGAATAGAAACAATCATTGGGCTATCCTATTTTTATTGTAAAATTAAATATTCACAAAAAAAAAAAAAAAAAAAAAAAAAAAATGTAAGCTTTTACGCAAACTGAACCCTGCTTGTCACTATAACTAAGTTCAAGTTTACATTTATTAAAAAATAAATAAATAAACTCATAAAAAGAAAAAAACATAATTAATTTTATTTTTATTGGAAGAAAAATTATTATAATTAAGAATTTGTCTCCAGTCGCTATTTTATAGATTCGTGACAATCTGAAAAATCTTGAAATTGGGTACTGACCTTTCTCGAAAATGATTTCTTTTGGCGCGAATGAAAAAAGGGTGGTGGAAATGTAAGGTTACCATAATTTTGAAGTAGGAACGTTCCTAAGCCCTGTTCATTGGTTGAAAGCCTTGCAATCATCAGCTTATTAATAGCATAGTAAAAAGTACGAATGATCAAAATTACACGTTAAAACGCTGTATATTTTGCGTAATTAATCATAAAAAAGGTTATAAATACTCTTTTTTAAAAGTAAAATGTGACTCAATATGTATTTTAGTGATTTTTAAGTAAGATATGTGTTCCACGGATTACAGGAGTAGCAGGAAGCATGTTGCGCCATCTTTCATCCACTTTTGAAAACATTGGTTTGGTCAAAATCCTGTGTGGGATTTCGTACAGGTTGACGAATTTCAAAATTGTGAATTCATACAAGTGAAATGTGTTATATTTTTCGGCCCAAAATATTCTGAAATGTACTATAAAGTGACGGAAAATTTTTTTTCAAAGTTACGTTTGATAGAAATTTTCTTAGCCTTCCTATTTTGAATTTCAGTCTAAAAAAAGCAGTGTCTTTTCTTTTTCCTTTTTATGAAAAATAACTAGTTCTTCAAATTTTAGATTTACATGATTCCATAGTATAGTTTCAGAGGAAATACTCTGAAAATTTTCATAGTTCTGGCACTGTACATTTATTTACTACCCGGAGTGAAAGTTAACCAAAAAGTGGATTTTTCTGACAAAGTGCCAAGTTTAATAATTTTTTTAAAAAAATTAAAAAGCTTTTCGAATTTGAAATTTGTTCCAATTCACAGTATGATTTCTGAGGAAGCACTCCACAAAATTTCGTAGTTCTGGCATTGTTAGTTTATTTCTGATCTTTATTGTAAGTCCATCAAAAACGTCTTTCTCTGAAAAAGTGTCAAGTTTAACAGTTTAAAAAAAAAAATTAAATAATTTTTCAAACTTTATCTTAATGTCAGACATTATTATAGTTTCCGAGGAAACATTCTGAAAATTCTCCTAATTATATCATCGTAAATTTATTTCTAATCTTGGTCGAAATTCGAGAAAATAGCGTTTTCTCTGAAAAAGTGTCAAGTTTAATAATTTTGTGTCCATCTGATGTGTCCAACACATGACTTCCTTGCACGTCTATTAAATCAAAAATGTTTCTTACGCAATTCCTCTAAACTTATTTGTTTGAAAGATATAAAATATCAATAATAGTAAGATATAGCGATTTCTAGCCAAACATTTCGATATCGCCAAGCTGAGTTCAATTTGAAAGATTTCTTTCTGACACTTTATTTGGCGATATTTCACCAAAAGCCGACAAACTTGAAATAGTTTGCGAGATTTTGGGGATAGCCAAAGTAGTCATTGACCACAGACTTTCAATGAATTGAATGCATCCATACACCTTAATGTATTTAAAGTCATTTGGCTCACCCTGTAAATAAATTCCCAGTCGATTGCTGTCAAAAAAGATATTGAAAACCGTTAGATATTATAATATATTATATTATATATATGTATATATATATGTTATTATGTTAGATATTATAATTTGGCGATAATCTGTCATTGTTTGGTTCATGCTTAAAATCTCGCCAAATGTCGTTGACGAGTTTCGCCGAATTGACGAGTTTCGCCGAAATATCGCCCAATTTGGCGCCAAAAATTATTTCCTATTTTGTATACCTCTAAAACTTTAGCCCGTAGATTTTTTAACTTTGTATTTAGAACTATTGTAATATCTAACTGTTTTCAATATCTTTTTTGACAGCAATCGACTGAAAATTTATTACTTCCTTGTACGTAGTATAAGGAAGTAATGTGATCCCGAAAAATTTTGGGGGCCAAATTTCGACAAAAAAACCGATTTTGACTACCTCTAAATTTAATTTTAAGAATTTTTTCGATGCATCTCATCGTAGGCTAGCATGCACGATCATATTAACGCGTCTGCAACTCATTTTGACCAGCGGCGAGTCTATTGTGGTCAGTTTTTCCATGCCGTCTGTACGTACGTACGTATGTTCGTACGTACGTATGTACGTACGTATGTTCGTACGTACGTATGTACGTACGTACGTACGTACGTACGTATGTATGTAACTCGCATATCTCAAAAACTATTGGTCGTAGAATGTTGAGATTTGATATTTAGGATTGTTCTATGATCTAGTTGTGCACCTCCCCTTTTGGTGGCAATCGAATGGATAGTTTATGTACAGGACCGCCCAAAAGATTCGAAATACATTACGCTCTATGGGCCGAAATTCATTAAACTCGCCTAACTCAAAAGCTATTAGGCGTAGAATGTCGAAACTTCATATTTTGGATAGTTGTAACATCTAGTTGTGCACCTCCCCTTTTGGTTCCATTCGACTGGATAGTTTATCTACAGGACTGCCCAAAACATTCGAAATACATTACACTCAATGGGCCGAAATTCATTAAACTCGCATATCTCAAAAATTGTTAGGCGTTGAATGTTGAAACTTTATATTTAGGATTGTTGTAACATCTAGTTGTGCACCTCCCCTTTCGGTTCCATTCGACTGAATAGTTTATCTACAGGACCGCCCAAAAGATTCGAAATACATTACGCTCTATGGGCCGAAATTCATCAAAGCGTTTTTTAGAGGTATTGGGCTATTTCAAACGACTCAGAAGTGATATATGCTGTAAAGAGTTAGAAAATGAATTTCTCTATTAAAAAAAGTGTCTTTATCATTTATAGTTCTGCTACAGGAACACTCAAAAGATTTCCAATACATTACGGTCAATAGCAATTTTAGGGGCATTCATCCATTTCAAGCACAATACCGTCCTACCACATAAGTTAGGTAATGGTCCGACCACGGTCACGTGCCTCCCTCAAGAACTATGCCAAAAGTCGCCAAGCTTGGCGACTTTTGGCGTATGTGTGTGCATATTTAACTCTCAAATCTCAAAAACTATTATGAAATTTCATATATAAGAATGTTGTAACATCTAGTTGTGCATCCCAATTTTTGGTTCCAATCTACTGGAGAGTTTATTTACAGGACCACCGAAAAGAATTTCAGTACCTTAATGTCTATGGACATCTTCATTATAATACAACTGTAGACAGTCATTGTTTGGTACATGCCCAAAATCTCGCCGTCTGTCCTCAACCTTGGCGAGTTTTGGCGAAATATCGCCAAATTTGGCGATAGTCAGTCATTTCGTCCATGCCCAAAGTATCGCCATTTGTCATCGTTCTTGGCGAGTTTTGGCGAAATATCGCCAAATTTGGCGATAATCTGTCATTGTTTGGTTTATGCTTAAAATCTCGCCAAATGTCGTCGACATTGACGATTTTCGCCGAAATATCGCCAAATTTGGCGCCAAAAATTATTTCCTATTTTGTATAACTCTAAAACTTTAACCCGTAGATTTTTTAACTTTGTATTTAGAACTATTGTAATATCTAACTGTTTTCAATATCTTTTTTGACAGCATTCGACTGAGAATTTATTTACATGGTGAGCCAAATGACTTTGAATACATTGAGGTGTATAGATGCATTCAATTCATTGAAAGTCTGTGGTCAATGACTACTTTGGCTATCCCCAAAATCTCGTTGACTATCTCAAGTTTGTCGGCTTTTGGTGAAATATCGCCAAATAAAGTGTCAGAAGGAAATCTTTCAAATTGAACTCAGCTTGGCGATATCGAAATATTTGGCTAGAAATCGCTAAACCTTACTATTATTGATATTTTATCTCTTTCAAACAAATAAATGTAGAGGAAGTGCGTCGAAAATATTTTTGATCTAATGGACGTGCAAGGAAGTCATGTGTTGGACACATCAGATTTTTATAAATGAATTTTATCTTTATTGTGAGATTTTATTTACAATGTTAATAATAATTAAATACTAAAAATAATTTAAAAGATCGTACTTTAAAAAAGTGTGGGAGGTTTTTAATGAATATTTGTACTATTTTAAACTCAGAAAACTCAAAATCAACTCAATGATATTATTTATACGTGTTTGCAATAACGTAATAATTTTAGAACACTAATATTCTTTTTATTAACAAAGTTTTGAAGCAAAATGCGATATCATCGTCTTCTAAACCATCTATTTAAGTATTAAAAAGACAGTAACTCATTCCGAGCGGCTCTAATAATGAGAAACAGTAATTATAAAATGGATACTGAAAGCATTTCAATAGGAGCTGGCGGATGTAAATACCGCCAGCAGACGAATTTTAGCCTCGAACTCAGACACCATGCAAAATGTCCATTTATGGAGGCTTCGCTTCGAATGGGCTTTCCGCAGTTCCTGGGCGCTTGCGCCCTGTACTGCGCTCATAATTACTGCATTAAGAAGGACTTCAAATGTAAACAACTGTCCGAGGACTTACACTGAGAAAGGAGGAGATAGTGGGACCACCTCCAAAGGAGGAGAGCCACAAGCTCCTCCTTTGGGCTTGTGGGGGGGGGCTCCCTCCTCCATGGGGAGGGGGGATGTTTGCAAACAAGATTGTTTACAAGCATTCAGGGGGAGTGATCCCGATTAAGGGAATAGCTCTGAAGAACTACTACTAGCAGAGTTTTAGAAATTTTTATTAATCTCTCTATTCTAAAAAAAAGTAACGGTAATTTTTTGTAATTACAGTCCGGGTTTTATCATTGGTATTTGTATTGTATGGTCAATATAAGGAGTGTTGACTGTGCCAGTATTATACTTTTAAAATAGTCAATTGTAATAGTATTATAATACTGAAGTATTCTTTAGTATTAAAACATTATTCTTATATTGAACTCAAAAAAAAAAAAAAAAATCCCTTATTACTGTGTGTCTATTGTTTTTCAGTAGCAGTAACATTAAAAGAAAATTGCAAAATTAACATTATATAATTATTACCATAGTGTCTTATGAACATGCAAAAGCACAAGTAATGTAGTCTTTGTATATTGTTAATTTTGCTGCGCACTTTTATGTTTAAGATTTTTTTTTTCTTAAAGTTTCATAAAAGGCACCATTTTCAAATTTATATCAATGTGTAGTGCAGCTTGTAAAGGCTTCCTGAATGTTTTTTTTTTTTTTTTTTTTTGAATCCTTGGTGCAATTACTTTATTTTAATCTGTGTACCAAGTGAGACAGATTTTGTTTCTTAGACATTAGACGTATACCCTTAAGATTATTTTCTCATATCTTACCCGCTAGTCTACAAATTCATATATTAAAAATGCAGACATTTATTTAGTTAAATTTAACCAATTACAATTACTTTTATTATAAAACTCCTGTGTGTATAATACAGAATAAATAATGCCTAATTACATTTCTCATTATATATACAAAATTAACTAACATAATATTATGAAACATCTCATTACTTTTTTGAGACATATGTAGAAGAATAGATCAGATAGATATTTAAAAACAATAAAGTACAAAACTAATGGATGTATATAATTAATACTTACCTATTATATATGTAACATTACAAGTCAAAAGCCTATGAAAATCCCATATTTCTGGAACTACGCAGTTTAATCCAGTTGGAACAAAGAAATCCGCGTTCAAAAACTGCAATTAATACACGGTCCCCTACAATTCCTTTGTAACTTTGTAGACGGTCCCGGCAGCCAGCCACATAGGCGTCTTGAAAGTCATAACAAATCCTAGGAAAATAGCTGCCCAGTTTTAGCTTTTGGCCAATGGTTGCAACGCGTTTGGGGTCATGTGTCATGACGTCCAGAGCTTCTATAAGGACCTGCGACGGATCAGGAGGAGATTTCCCCGTGACGCAACTGCTAAGATAAGATGTACCCAGTCGTCAAATAAAATCATGTAATCGTACTTGGAGTCCGTCTTATTTCTTCCATCCTTGGCCCGACTACGACTACAAACAGCGGGCGGCCGGGGTCGGCTCTAAGCCAGAGTCTTTACCCAGTCGCGCCGCATCGCCTGTTCTGCTCGTCAACGCCTCGCCCAGTACTCCACGCCGAGAATGCGCCACGAATGCCTCACCCTCTGGTTCACGACTACACAGAACTCCCGAAACACCTAATGTTACATAGAAGTCGCACAGGATTGTACCTTCAGCGGGGCTTTTTGTTCAACAAGCTTCGAAAGCTTTCGTTTCTACACGCCTGCACCGCGAGAATCCGACGTCGTTTTTTTTTTCGCCGAAAGCGCTCATTTCAAGATGATTCATTTGGTCTACATCATGGTTTTTCAATTGTTGCTATCGCGGAGAAGTTGATTTTTTTTTATTTTTGTTCTCTAAGGCGCGCCCACGTATTTTTGTTTGTTTGTTTGTGCGTGCTCCTCTACTGAGAAAGTGGAAATGCATCTCCAGTTCTGCGTGCCTGTCCATTTTTTTCCCCCGATGTCAAACCACCTGCAGGATTATTCTAACCAAAAGAGTAAACGATCAACCTTTATCGACGTTACATTCACAATGAATGTCCGTCTGGCGGTCGCATATGGCGAATTCTCCTATGTCGTCAATCTTCGTAAAAGAAAAAAGAAAAAAATTGTTTACCGAATTTAAGGTTTTGTTTTCCAACCTGCTAAAGGAAAGATGCGCTTCTTATTATGTGTGGTGCCTGGAGAAGAAGAATATTTACGAAAAGTAACTTCCTGTTTTTGACTGGCCAATGTGCGGTTTACCAGCTTTTATTATTTTCTTGTTGTTGTTGTTGTTTCTTCTTCCTGCCCAGCAGTTGCGCATTCGTCACACACAGTGACGCCTTCAACTAAATCTCACTCTGGCTTTAGTGAAAGGAAAAAAAAAATCAAAACAACAACAACCTAATTATTACTGTTGTGATTTTTTTTTAATTTACCTACTTTTTGTGTGTGTGACGAAGTAAGTTGCTTTATGTTATATATCACGAAAGTTTATTCTTTTCAATACGTACTTTTTATATTATTTTGAACATCTAATATATAGCAACTGAGGACAATTTTGATAATATAGTTAAATTATTTTGCGGTATTTTATATTAATAAGGGATTGAAAGTTATTTATTTTTTATTGAATATTTGATTACTATGCTTCATTATTACAGTTTTATGTTTAAGAATTCAAAATGAGTACCATGAAAACGAAACTCAAACTAGGATCATTGATTTAAAAAAAAAAAAGTGTATGGTATTTTGTTTAGTCTTCTATACATGATAATTTTTCTTTGAAACTGTATTTGTATAAAATCTAAATATAGTCACATAAGAAGTAGAAAATGCGCAGATTGTTTACTGTGTCAACGATCAATTGGAAGAGTTATGAAGTTTTACTGAATCTTTATTTTTTTTCTCGTATGACGGCATTTAAGTAAAACCGCAAGGTCCTTTATTGCCTGATGTTTGGATAAAGAAGATTTGGTTGAAAAGTTTGTGTTGTTTTGAACTTCGATCTTTTTTTTAGGTAAACAATCAATTAGTTTTAATGTCTTGAATTAAATAACACGATTTTTTTTAATTCGATGTTGATATCAAATATTTTATATCCTAGGAATGTGTTTTGATTTGATTTTTGAACTAAATAAATAAATATGCGTTTACATTTTCGAGAATCATTTGAATATTTTAATTATTATTTGAGTTTATAAGAAAAATAAAAATATTTTGTGTATTGAAAATTTTATATTGGTACAAATAATCGAGAAATTGAGTTTGAATTATTATTATGTTCTCTTTAAGAAGTTGGTTATTGCATACATAATATCTCGATTTTCATATCTAATTCGTAATTTACATGCATGCACACCATTCTTTCATGCACATTTCTATAATTTAATTTTTTAGTGTTGTTTGTATTGTTGTTTATATTTACATTTAATAGCTAGCATACTTTGTATTATTGATTCCTTTGCCAATATTTCAAAATCTTACCTCTAAAAGACAATTGTTTTCTCTTGTAAGGTAGCAGGGAAATAGTGATAAATGATAATGTTACAGGGTTATTTTCAGAAAAGCCCACCATTGTCACAGAAAGCGTTTCTCCGGCTATTTAAATAGTTAATAACGATTTTCTTTCACAATAATGTAGATTACGATATTATAATTCACCTGATAAATTCAAATTATATCACGAAGAATGACAATTTTAAAATCTCATAATCCTATTTATTTGAAAAAAAAATTTTTTACTTCCTTGTACGTAGTATAAGGAAGTAATGTGATCCCGAAAAATTTTGGGGGCCAAATTTCGACATAAAAACCGATTTTGACTACCTCTAAATTGAATTTTAAAAATTTTTTCGATGCATCTCATCGTAGGCTAGCATGCACGATCATATTAACGCGTCTGCAACTCATTTTGACCAGTGGCGAGTCTACTGTGGCCAGTTTTTCCATGCCGTCTGTACGTACGTACGTACGTACGTACGTATGTATGTAACTCGCATATCTCAAAAACTATTGGTCGTAGAATGTTGAGATTTGATATTTAGGATTTTTCTATGATCTAGTTGTGCACCTCCCCTTTTGGTGGCAATCGAATGAATAGTTTATGTACAGGACCGCCCAAAAGATTCGAAATACATTACGCTCTATGGGCCCAAATTCATTAAACTCGCCTAACTCAAAAGCTATTAGGCGTAGAATGTCGAAACTTCATATTTTGGATAGTTGTAACATCTAGTTGTGCACCTCCCCTTTTGGTTCCATTCGACTGGATAGTTTATCTACAGGACTGCCCAAAACATTCGAAATACATTACACTCAATGGGCCGAAATTCATTAAACTCGCATATCTCAAAAACTGTTAGGCGTTGAATGTTGAAACTTTATATTTAGGATTGTTGTAACATCTAGTTGTGCACCTCCCCTTTCGGTTCCATTCGACTGAATAGTTTATCTACAGGACCGCCCAAAATATTCGAAATACATTACGCTCTATGGGCCGAAATTCATCAAAGCGTTTTTTAGAGGTATTGGGCTATTTCAAACGACTCAGAAGTGATATATGCTGTAAAGAGTTAGAAAATGAATTTCTCTATTAAAAAAAGTGTCTTTATCATTTATAGTTCTGCTACAGGAACACTCAAAAGATTTCCAATACATTACGGTCAATAGCAATTTTAGGGGCATTCATCCATTTCAAGCACAATACCGTCCTACCACATAAGTTAGGTAATGGTCCGACCACGGTCACGTGCCTCCCTCAAGAACTATGCCAAAAGTCGCCAAGCTTGGCGACTTTTGGTGTACGTGTGTGCATATTTAACTCTCAAATCTCAAAAACTATTATGAAATTTCATATATAAGAATGTTGTAACATCTAGTTGTGCATCTCGATTTTTGGTTCCAATCTACTGGAGAGTTTATTTACAGGACCACCGAAAAGAATTTCAGTACCTTAATGTCTATGGACATCTTCATTATAATACAACTGTAGACAGTCATTGTTTGGTACATGCCCAAAATCTCGCCGTCTGTCCTCGACCTTGGCGAGTTTTGGCGAAATATCGCCAAATTTGGCGATAGTCAGTCATTTCGTCCATGCCCAAAGTATCGCCATTTGTCATCGTTCTTGGCGAGTTTTGGCGAAATATCGCCAAATTTGGCGATAATCTGTCATTGTTTGGTTTATGCTTAAAATCTCGCCAAATGTCGTCGGCATTGACGATTTTCGCCGAAATATCGCCAAATTTGGCGCCAAAAATTATTTCCTATTTTGTATAACTCTAAAACTTTAACCCGTAGATTTTTTAACTTTGTATTTAGAACTATTGTAATATCTAACTGTTTTCAATATCTTTTTTGACAGCATTCGACTGAGAATTTATTTACATGGTGAGCCAAATGACTTTGAATACATTGAGGTGTATAGATGCATTCAATTTATTGAAGGTCTGTGCTCACTGACTACTTTGGCTATCCCCAAAATCTCGCTGACTATCTCAAGTTTGTCGGCTTTTGGTGAAATATCGCCAAATAAAGTGTCAGAAGGAAATCTTTCAAATTGAACTCAGCTTGGCGATATCGAAATATTTGGCTAGAAATTGCTAAACCTTACTATTATTGATATTTTATCTCTTTCTAACAAATAAATTTAGAGGAAGTGCGTCGAAAATATTTTTGATCTAATGGACGTGCAAGGAAGTCATGTGTTGGACACATCAGATTTTTTTTTTTTATGCCTAACATCACTTGACTTCACATTAGGTGATTAAACATTGTGTTTTGTCTATCAATAATAAAATGAGAAGAAAAAAAAAATCTGTGTGTGAATTTTTTTTTGGATCTGAGAATCAAACTCCCGATTTTGACAAATTCTAATTCTTTTATCTTTCGTAATTTCTCTCCTTCTTGAAGCCTTCTGTACTATCACCCACCTCTAAACTTAGTTTTGGAAGTCATCCCAAGTAGCTGTAAATTTTGCTACTCACTTTTTTTAAACTTCAGCCACCATTGGTGCTGAGAAACAAAAAAGATGTAGAGAACCCCGACAATGACGAAAGACATTTTGGGATGGCCACTCCTTAAACCCCCCTTTTTTTTTTTGAAAAAACTTCCACAGGTATGACGAATGTCCCCCTTCCTTTTTCGCATCTTGTCCTTCAAAAGATGTCATTTTTTGGACTGTCATATCCTGTTGGAAGAGTAAGTTGGTCCACTACACGGCCACAGCTCCTCCTCCTTATTTGTCAAGGCGCACAGTAGGGAGAAAGCTAACCATTTTTTTTTACACAAACACTTACACACCCCCTACCTGCTTAAGATTAGAGGTTACAAATCATCTCGAAATTATGGAGTTCGGGTTACACCATTCAAACAAATAGGTACCTCAAACACACGAGCAGGATTACCCAAAAGAAAACCCAGAAAAGCGAACTTAGTTAAAAGAGAAGTGCCATACAATTTGCATTAAAGAAGCCATAAACAGAAAGTAAATAATAATACAAATCAGAGAACTGATATGAGAAGGTAAAATTGAAGCCGAAGCCAAAATGTTTGAAATGATTTAAATAAATTGAGAAGGTAGAAGTGAAGCCAAACCCAAACATTTGAAGTTATTTAACATAAATTGTATCCAGTATTTTATAATGCAGTATGAATATTTTTACCTTTTATTGTATTTTATGTGATGTTTTTTGGGCCCATGTGTTTATTAAAATGTATAGTATGTAAGCTGTTATGGTATATACAACCAAATGTGTTCTTTTTATAGCGTTATACAAGAAATAATTTTAGTGATATTTTGTGTGTGATAACTTTGAAAAAACTCTGACATTTTTGGAACTTTAACAACAGCATCTGCACAAATTGACTGTTGTCTTTGAAGTCCATTGTTGTGGAAGAACTTTAAAATCTTTGTGAACATATATTATTTTCAGCTACATTATTTTTTTTGTACTTACAATAATTAGTCCAGGTAATTTCTAATGTATATTTAATTTTGTTTGAAATTTATTACATCGTGACACATGACCTAAAGTTCTTTTTCTCAAAAAAAAAAAAAAAAAAAAATTAAGGCTTTTTCCAAATTTTTCTCGCTCTTCTGAGTGAGTCTGCCCTCCAATGCAGGCATTGGTGGTCAGCCTCTTCTCGGACGGGGGGGATATTCTGTAACATTACAAGTCAAAAGCCTATGAAAATCCCATATTTCTGGAACTACGCAGTTTAATCCAGTTGGAACAAAGAAATCCGTGTTCAAAAACTGCAATTAATACACGGTCCCCTACAATTCCTTTGTAACTTTGTAGACGGTCCCGGCAGCCAGCCACATAGGCGTCTTGAAAGTCATAACAATTCCTGGGAAAACAGCTGCCCAGTTTTAGCTTTTGGCCAATGGTTGCAACGCGTTTGGGGTCATGTGTCATGACGTCCAGAGCTTTTATGAGGACCTGCGACGGATCAGGAGGAGATTTCCCCGTGATGCAATTGCTAAGATAAGATGTACCCAGTCGTCAAATAAAATCATGTAATCGTACTTGGAGTCCGTCTTATTTCTTCCATCCTTGGCCCGACTACGACTACAAACAGCGGGCGGCCGGGGTCGGCTCTAAGCCAGAGTCTTTACCCAGTCGCGCCGCATCACCTGTTCTGCCCGTCAGCGCCTCGCCGAGAATGCGCCACGAATGCCTCTCCCTCTGGTTCACGACTACACAGAACTCCCGTAACACCTAATGTTACATAGATATAAATATATATTTATCAGCTTATTTTTTTAATTTTTTTTTAAAAATTTATTTAAAGAAAAACAAAACAATGTATGTAACTTATTTATTGCATCCTATTATTACAGGGCAGTTACTTTTAGTTTTAAAACATTCAAAAAATACCTGATACTTACAAATTTATTTAAATCAACCGAATTTAAAAAAAAAATGTAGTACATGTAAGTAGAAAAATACCAGTATATTTGTTTATATTCATTATTGAAAATGTTTATTTCAAAGACCATGTATTTTTATTGTTTTATTGTTGTCAATCCTTACTTTAGGAAAACTTTTTATTTTAAGGGCATTTTAAAAGCTGAATTTTAAAACAGAAAAATGAACACAAAAGTAGAGCATTCAAAACAATCTGCATGACAATCTTAGAGTAAACTTCCGGTTTCTCGATCTCGCGGAGCATGCGCAGACGCGGTATTGGCCCGGGCGGTTGGGATCGGCGAAAATGCGGTTAGAAGGAGGCCAAACTCAAGCCAAAGTAGCGCAAGTCATTGGAGTGTCACAAAGTGTGATTTCCAGGATCTGGAACCGGTTTTTGGTGACTGGAAGTAAAGGCCGAAGACCAGGGCATGGTCGTAGACGGGCAACAATGCCCAATGAAGATCGTTATTTAGTGTTAACGGCTCGGAGACACCGGAATATGAACGCTACTCTTCTCCAACAACACCTTCGCTCGGCTACTGGCACCACGGTTTCAACTTAGACTGTCCGAAAACGGCTCCATGGTGTAGGTCTGTATGCTCGCCGACTGATGGTATGTGTTAGACTAACATCAAGGCATCGTCGCCACCGCAGGGAGTGGGCAACAGAGCTTGTGAACCAGTGCCGGATTAACAATATAGCAAATGTAGCAAATGCTACGGGCCCCGCGCTTTTGGGGGCCCCGCGCCTTTACCTTGAAAGTTTTCGTCTTTCCCCTTCAAGATCTAGCTTTTTTGACACTTTCCAACAAGTTAGAAAAGTTTTTAAGATTTCGATTTGTCTGTCTGTTCGTCCTTGATATAACTCGCGTCAATAGGCATAGATTTCTACGAAATTTATATATGTTATTCTTCTGCAGTGCCATGTACCCTATTGTAAAGGATCTATGTAGCATTTATAGATTTTTTCTACAGGAGCACTGAAAATAGTCCCAATACATTGCGCTCTATGGGACGTTATTCTTTAAAGCGTATCATCCTACTAACTACAAGGGGTGATCAAATGAAAAGTTACGAAACGACATGGTGGGTACAAATGTAGACTTTATTCAAAATACACACCATAGGACTGAGCACAACAATCCACTGATGAACAAGCCGCAGGATTCTTTGTTCCCAGAATTCATGTGGCCGTGACGAGACCCAGTACATCGTCCGAGTTGAAGTGCTTCCCTTTCAGGTGGTTTCTTCAGTGGACCCAACACATGGAAATCGCAGGGCGACATGTCCTGACTGTAGGGCGGATAGTCCAACGTCTCCCACTTGAACTTGGCCAGTTCCTTGGCGAAAACGGACATTCCATTTTCTCATTGACTTGTGGGACACACAGACTTCCCAGTATACGGTCCTCATCCTGCGAAGAACAGTAGTCGGTTTAACACCTTCCGCTGTCAGGAATCGGATAACGCCTCGTTGCCCCTAAATCGTCGAATTTTGCAATGTGAACGCCATCTTGTCCTCACACACACTGCCGCGTCATTTGGACGTAGGAGGGTGCTTTTTACAGGAGTTCTGCTCTCTCCTGCGGGGTCCCCGCATGTTCCTATCCACACAAAAGGCTCCAATCGCATTCCTAGATGTCTCGCTACGTGCTCTCATAGCTGCATGGACAAATATGATAACGGTTAGGTTGTTGCGACGTTTCGTACCTTTTCATTTGATCAACCCTTGTAGTTGCGCTGAACCCCGACTTCAAGATAAAACTTTTTCCTCAATGACTGCAAAAAGATTACAATGTCAAGGACAAAAAGCCTAACAACTTCTACATCGTTTGTACAATCCGCTTGAAAAATTTCACAACTTTGTAAAAAAATATAGATAACAATCTGTCAATTTTGAAAATCTGAAAATCCAACCGTTCCCTCATTTTTAAGCGATTTTTCGCTATTTTCAGCACCATTTCGTTTCCGAGAGTCAAAAAAAGTGGATCATTTGCGTGACAAAATGACCTATTTTAAATGAAAATCACGTCATACAATTGGGGGATTCCAATACGTTTAAAATAATTTCTCCCGATTACACAGTTTATTATTATTTTTTTTCCCACAAATAAATCGTCTGCTGGATATGCGAATGTTTATGTATACAAAACGAAAGCTTTCGACTGCGAAAAGATTCCGCGCGTTTCCAGATGAGCATGAAATTCGATTTGGGTATGTAATAAAAATTGAATATGAGCTTATTTATTTTAGGTGGATGAAAATTAAATATATTGAATGAAAGACAAATTTCCTTAAACTGTTTTTTCTTGCTCCCGTTGTATAATTGCCTCCACAAAAGGCTTCTAGTTTTAGAGATACTCTGCTCTTCGAAATGAAACAAAATTGGATGTTATTAAGGATTACAAAATGAAGCTTGCATCGAAAATAGTGTCTGTATAGTTAAAAGTTTTTCTACACGGCAGCATTCATAATTTCAATACTATACGGTCAATGGCAGTTTAGAGACAGGCATCTATTTTAAGCATATAATACTATCCTACAATATGTTTAGCTAATAATCCGACGACGATCGTGTGCCTCTTTCAAAATTTGCGCCAAAAGCCGGCAATGTTGGCGACTTTTGCTATAAATTGCCAAATAGGGTGCGAAAAAAATGCTTTGAAAAATGAACCGAACTCGGGGATATTTTTATTATTTTACGATAAATCGTAAAAGGTATTTACGTATTATCCCGGCGGTCATTAACGCCAAACTATTTTTTCCTCAAATTTGCTGGCAAACTGTCGCCAATAGCATTCCGAACCATCAATAATTTCATGTGTCCGGCATTTATCTTGGCGAAAAAGTTGCTCGTCTTGGCGGATCGCCGGGATAATATGTAAGTACCTCGAAAAATGTCTAATGTGATTATATTAAGCAATGACGATTTCTTTGGGAATTTTGAAAATTCGTTACTCGCACTGTAATTAACTGATTTATTGTACTGTGTTTTGTTAAGGGCTATTTGCCTAGGAGTAGGAGGGGGTCTCCGACCGACGAAAATCTGTTAGTGCATTAGAACCCGAAACGGG
The DNA here is from genome assembly GCA_038373885.1 of Cheiracanthium punctorium. Classification (NCBI taxonomy): domain Eukaryota; kingdom Metazoa; phylum Arthropoda; class Arachnida; order Araneae; family Cheiracanthiidae; genus Cheiracanthium; species Cheiracanthium punctorium. The sequence continues at coordinate 46,734 of JAWZYV010015621.1, read as the reverse complement.
TTAACGGATTTACACGAAACAAAATTGCAAACTTTGATTCTTTAGCGCTTGGAAAATTAATTTGAGACTGTTAACCCTTAAAAGAATAAATTTCTCGCTCTCTGTGCTCGTCCGATACCATTATGTTGTATAAAAGGATTATTTATACATTTTTAACCTACCAGCAAGTTTGAGTCCCTTATGATTTCGGTTATTTGTATGCTCTGATGTCCACGCATCCAGTGTTCTAACTGCTGTGGATATAGATCGATTTGTGCAAAATTTATGTTTTTTCTATGTACAGTACCATGTACCATATTGAAAATGGTGTATGTAGCATTTATAGTTCTTTTACAGGAGAAAAAAATCCAATGTATAGCACAGTCTAAAAATCTGTTGATACAGGAATGACTGAATCAACAGTCATTCTTCAAAACATATTTCAGAGATATTCGATTTTTGAAAGAAAACAAAGTTGGCATATATATTACCAAGGCTCTCAAAATGATGCTCTCCATTGAGAATAACGTCCGTATTATTAATAGTTCTACAGGAGCACTCAAAAAATTCCCATACATTGCAGTCTGTGGCATTTGAGAGACACTAATACATTTCTAGCACAAGACAATGAGTATATAATTTTTATATTCTTCAGTTAAACGCTAAAAATAATTAAAGGTCTTTTACAGGGTCTCATAAAATTGCATTTATAGTGATAATACAACATTTTTTTATCTACGAAATCTCGCCAGTTTTAACTAAAATACATCGCAGATTTGTCGCAATTTTTTTTTTGTATTGGAAAGTGTTTTATAATCTCTGAGCTTGGCATGATTTATCTTTCTTTATTTTTTAAGGCAACAGATAAATCTTGTAATTCTTTTTTTCTTTCTTTCTTTTCTTTTTTTCTTTTTTTTTTTTGGATAAGAAAATTTCTGTAGCTCCATATAGTGGAACTGTAAATCAGTTGTAGACAACTCATTGAAAGAATATATGTATAACTCGGCTGTTCGAACCTCGTCAATGGGAGACGCCTAGGTAATGAGTTGAACCCCTAAACCCCCCTAATTTTTTAGTTTCATGATTGCCATATTAAAACGATATTTATGGACGATGCCGTTTTATCTCTCATCTATCGTGTATTTCACCTGGTAACCCTATGTTGAAATTTTTAGGATTGTAACCTATTGATAGAAAAATACATGTGATGCACATTCTACAGCTTAGTAAATATTTTAACAATAGATTAAATCTGTTGTGAACTAATAGTATTTAAATAAACGGATGAAATTTTTAAACAATCATTTTATGAAATAAATGCAAACTTACGGAGCTTACAGAAATCGGTGGTTTACTTAACACATACTAACATTTTCAGCGGACATTTATTCTTACTTTTATGTCGCGTTTTCGTAACGCATTTTCGTGTCTCATTTTTATGTCACATTTTCAAAAGGGGGTGAGAGATAAAATGACATAGTCATTAATATATTTAATGTGGCTGTTGCATGCCTGCATTATTTAGTCAACTCATTACCTAGGCGAAACTGAATGAGTATTTTAAAGTCAGCAATAAGACACACACAAGAGTATATTTAACAATACTGTGGAACAAAAAACACAGTTCTGAGAAAAAAATTTCAGGGAGCATCCAAAAGGGCGGAAATAAAAGAAAGACAGAAAGAAAGGCTGTATCATTATCTTTTCGTTGATTAAAAGCGAAACTTGGACAAACGGAGGAGGGGTTATCCAGATCCTTGCACCACCCACCTATGGCCTTTAGAAAATGGAGTCCTTTCCAATAATGTTACATTTTTTTCTTTATTTGAAGAAGGATTCCAGAAATAAACAAAATATAGAAAGAAAACTAAGTGCCGAAACAAAAGAACAGACTCAGGGTCTGATCAAGGGCGGATTAAAGGGAGGGGGTCGGAGGAGGCGACTGCCCCTCCTGAGAAAAATGAAATTAATGTAAATAATCCCAACTTACTTCCATAAAATTTATATATATGTATGTGAATCTTCCATCCAAGCCTTCACCCACAAAATTGTATTAATCCGTCAGTGGGCCGGATTATTCATTAGGCTGTTGTCTATCTTTCCCGATCATTTCAGTAACAAGTCGAATAACTTTTTTAATGAAGTTGTAATCAAACTTTTCAAAATGACTCAATAGAACGGAAATATTTGTGGCTATTTCTGAAGATGTTCTCTGGAACGCGAGTTGACCTTCTGCATTTCCCCGAGAGCTGAAATCCATAGGATTAATATTGTAGGAAAAACGCGCCCCATAATTAATAATACTCCCCCACGAAACAATAATTTTTATTTAAATATTGCACATAAAGTTATTTTGTTTTGCAGTAAATATGAGGATGGTATTTTAAACGGATGTTGGGAAACCCCCAAAGTTCTTTTGTTTTAGAGTAAGGCGGGTGGCTTTGGCGAAATTCGAAAGTGTACTAGGGTGTAAACCATCCTTGGCTTTTGGTAGTTGGCTTGCTTTGTTTTTACTTAATTATTTCTTTTACATTTTACAATATTTAAACAAAGGCGAATTATTTTTTGAAACAATAATAATATACAGAATGTAAGTCATTTTTTTATAGTTGGGGAATCCACTATTACGATAAATTATCTTATTAATCTCGGAAATTAACCACGTTAAAAGAATTGATTTTTGGCCGGTCGAAACCACAGGTCAAGAGCGCGAATGCCAGTACGTTCGTTCAAATAAAATAATTAGAACCGAGAGGATCTTCGCACAAAGACAAGACGGTCGGGGTATCCTAGAAGCCATAACCCCAGGCAAACTGAAAACAAAAAGAATTTTCGGATACTCTTGATCCACAAAGAAACTCACAAATTACTTGTCACACTTAGGATTATTATGTCTTGCAAAAACATTTGAACGTAATACGATAATGAATGTTTTATCCGAATCTTTTATTATTTATTATATAGATTATTCTATTTAGAAAAGATACAATCCTCTTATAAAGATTTTTTTGAACAAAATATTTTATATCATTTTAACAAGGATAAGTTGAAGTAATGCACATATGCTTGTAGAACACTAACGAAATGACTTTTAGAAGTATTTCAAGTGGTATGTGGAAGTAACAGCCCCCCTGTACAAGCATGTACAGTTTAAATGCCTTCCGTGCATGCAGTATATTTTGAATGGCGGAGGTATTATTGTGCTAGATCTATCTATCCCCAGTTCGATTTCTTATGAATTAACCCATTAAATAAATTAAGAGAAGTTAAAAATATGTAACCTATTATTAGTAAATACCGTCCAGATAATGAAATAATTTTACAAGCATGCATTTTTATAGAGGAAATAATAGTGTTTAAAGGCACAATTTAAAATACATATTGATTTCGAAGGTTCTAAAAATTTTACAGAAACAATTATTATTTTATGTGTGTAAACTTGTCTAGTTATATGCTTGCATATGGGAAAGGTGGGAAGTGTTAGAAATTCTAAATATATATCCATGAACATTAACATTCATTAAAAAAACCTGAGTTGTACGAATAAATAACTTTAAACATCGCCAGTCTCACTATGTATTTAGCCACCCCCCCCCCAACTTTATTTTGACGGGCATTTTTTCCGCACACCAATTTACTTGGAGAAATTGATTGGTCTAGTGCCAACTCAAATTTGTTCATTTTGAATCAAGGAAATTCGTAAAAGTTCTGTTTTATTTTATTATCGCACAAAACCTACAGATTAGCACACCCAAGGTGGAGGAAGGACTGGGATAAACCTCTCGCGAATATAACACGTGGGACCTTTTCGTTTTCTTTACATCTAATTAGCATTTGTAACACCATTAATTAGCACTAAACATAAATTGTAATATAATTAGCATTATTTATTTTCTCATTTAATTTAGCTCTACTACTTTAATGTGAAGGTGAACTCTTCCCCCTAAAAAAAAAAAACAAACATATGTATATATATATGGGTGCGTCACTGAGCAGGGGGGCCCTTGGTAACATTTGCTACGGGCCCCGCGCTGTCTTAATCCGGCACTGCTGGGCGGTGTGAAGATAACCTGATGTTTTCAGGTAACTTTCCGAGCTTTACGAGAGAGTCCAATTTCTCTTCAATTTTAGCTTCACATTCTTCATGTATTTTCGAAACTGTATTTTCTTTCCAGTCTAGTTTCTCCTCAATTTTATTCTTGAATTCTTTCTGCATTCTGCAAATATCTTGCTGCAATTCTTTAACATTTCCTTCAATTCTTTATTCATATTTCGTTTGAGTTTCTTCTATGAGCGACATTCTTTTCTCCATTATCTCTTGATTTTCCTGCACACTCTTTTCGAATTTCTCTAATTTTCCCAAAGTAGTCTCCATTTTCTCCAATCCCAATTTCATTCCTTCTTGTCCAGCTTCAATTTTCTTTTCTAAATCGGTCTGTCCGGCTTCAATTTTCTTTTCTAAATCCGCCTTCATCTGTTCTTGTCCGGCTTTCATCTCGTCTTGTCCGGATTTCATTTCCTGCATCATATTCATGAGCTTTTGAAGTTGTTCTTCCATTTTTCGTCTAGTCAAAACCATAAACTGGAAAATCAAAGCCTTGCTTTAGAACCCCGATTCTGACACCAAATGTTGCGGAATTACTCTGCTACTCTTGGGGTTCGTCGTTCTGAAGTCCAGTTGGTGTAAAAAGTTCAAGTAAAAAGTCACTTGTCAGGATGGAACACAAACTTTATTGCTTCTAGAACTTCGTAGAACAATCAGCTGTACACAATTCACATAAGCACAATCTAGCAGTAACGTGCTTTTAACAATCCGCTTAGGTCAGAAGCTCTCACAAATGCTGTATTTCTCACACAAAATAAGTCACTTTCACAGGCAAAAATTCAGTGAAAATATACGAGAAATAACACTAACAGTCTCTCAAGACTCAGCGATGAAAAATGTACACACAGCACTTAAATTCAAAGCTTCACAAACAGCGCGAAACACAGCTTCTATCACAAAGCAAGCGTACTCTCACTGACAGCTCTTCACACATTGAGCGTTCAACTCGCACTCAACTTTCGGGGCAATGCGCGGTTCTATATATATCCGAGGCAGAAGCTGCGAGCAGCTTCCAGAAGTCAATTTCTCGAGGATTCTACATAAAGCGTGAATTTTGATTATGTCATAGAAGAGAAATGTTAGGTTATTATGCGTTTTTAATGCAGGAAAAACAACTTCCAGGCCCCACTGGGAAAATCGCGCCAAATGACCAAAAAGTCGCCAAGCTTGGCGACTTTTGGCGAAATACCGCCAAATTGGGCACCAAAAATAAGTCCCCAAAAGTGAAGCTCTAGGACTTGTGATCTAAGACTAGTGATCTAAGCTCTAGGACCAATTTTTCTCGAGTTTTCTAGAACCTCCATTGAAAAACAATGGCAAACCGTAACCTCCATATCTCCGGTTCTAATTGGCCGATTTTGATGCAACAAAAAGCAAAATTTATGTATTTGAAGCGTAGAATACGAATTTCAAACCATTTTAAGCCCCAGAGCAGCGGGTTGCCACGAAAATTCGTAACATTATATATAGTATAACATATGATATGTGGCAGTAGCTCGTCGCACTTAAATATTTGAAAAAATGAATAAAAACTAGCATTGAAAAATATTAGTTTTTATTTATTTTTTTATGAATAAATGTATAAGATAAAATTAGTGTGTTTAAAAAGCTTTAAAATAATGTGAATAAAATAAAGAATTTTAAAATCCTTAATTTGACCCATTTAAAATGTACTCTATCAGCCGCGTCTACAACGGAGTGTGTATCTATTACATTTTAACCCTCTCACCACCGAATTATGAAAAATCAGACAAAAAAAAATCTGTCTAGCATTGAATGCATCTGAAATACTATTATAAATCATGCAAAATTATTTTTTTTTTCTAATGTCGATTAATATTAGATTTTTCTAATATTAATTTCTGCATTTTCGAAGCATTTTGTTATGCTAAAATTACTTTAAAAGGATGCACCTATTAGGTAAAGGTTGAGGAATAAGAAAAAATACTATACTTACCTTAAAATGAAACAAAACGGTAAAAAAGCAGCGTCCATATTTTCTTAATTTTTCTCCTGAAACAATGCAGCGAAAACTGTAAAAAATGGTCTAAATGGACTAGTACTGCAATCTAGGCACGATTTATGCATCTAGTGAAGAGCCTCATATACTTTCTACATAAATGAATGATAAAATAAATAAAAACTTTGTGAAAAAAACACACATAAAAGGTTACTTCAAGGCGTAACGATCGTTTCGACCGAAAATTCGTTCGGTCTTCTTCAGACAAACCTTCGTCAAACAGAGCAGAGGGAACTGAAAAAGATCTTTTTCTTATCTTTTTCAGTTCCCTCTGCTCTGTTTGACGGATGGGTTTGTCTGAAGAAGACCGAACGAATTTTCGTCGAAACGATCGTTACGCCTTGAAGTAACCTTTTATGTGTGTTTTTTTCACAAAGTTTTTATTTATTTTATTTTATAACACCAGTATTTGAGTGTTTATTTTCATGAATGAATGATATTGATATCACTGAAAGAAAAAAAATACTAAATTCAACTGTTTTCTCTCTAAATATTGCTATTTGAAGTAGGAGCCTCCTATGAGGTTCAGGGTGACGAGAGGGTTAATGAACTGCCATTCCGGCATTTGTTTAAGTGTTTAGACGGTGAGACGGCTGGACCAAAATAATTTAGTGGTCCGATCGGCACACAGCTGAGTCAATGCGAAAAACTTCCAGAGGTGAATTTTGAAAGTATTGCTTGTGAGAGACCAGAAATTGACTGGAAACTTTTAACCCTTTGAGGCGCAACCCTTTCCCAATGCTGAAAAAAGGGCAGCTGTTGCCATCGCTCGTCTTAACTACCAGCAAGAAGGCGGACGATCGGAATGTTCATCGCGTGCCACAGATCTAGAGATCCCTTTTTTGACGCAGCTGGCTGTGCACGCGCACAGCCCCGTGTATGATAGTCCATTAAAAAAAAGGATCATTTAAGAGAATTATGTTTCAGAAGAATTATAATGGCTAGAAACTTAGATTCTACAAGAAAATAAATCAGGAGTTTTCAAACACCCAAAATCGATTTCCAAGCTTTAGACTACATCGAAGTGATTCATTGGAACATGACTACACTTTCATTACCACTTTTGCTGTGAGTATTTACCAATCAATAGACTCTGGTGTAAGGTCCAGTCAGGTGGAACAGCGGCTGAGTGGAACTTTGATAGCTTCCGATGTCACTCCCAAGCTAGTAACCGAGGCGCTACATAAAGTCATCGGTTTTAATTCTAGAGGTACATTTATAGGGACTACACTTCTTTCACGGCCTTCGCTAGTCAGCCAGTTTTCAAGCAAATCTTATTTCAAATTACCAAAAGAAACTAACGTTTAGTAAAGTATTATATTTCATTACAAACTGACTTTTCAAAAAAAAAAAAAAAAAACTTCTGCTTCAATAGAAATTCTCAATTGTTTTTAAAGTTTGATAAGCTACTAATTAAGTAATATATTTATCTTTGTTGTACTTTATTCTACTAAAATATTACCACAGCTACTTACTTCTAGACATCTTTGATATTTTCCATTTATTAGAAAAATTGCGAAAATCACCATTTTTTCAAAATTCAAGGTGGATGCGCTGCCGTTAGATGATAAAATGATAAAAAATAATGTGCTATCAGATCCTAATTTTAAGGAATTCCATGTACACGTTTTGAGTTATGCAGCTTATCGTGTAGAAGTTCCGTATTTTACCTCTAATTCATTCACATGCAACATATTGATTCTTATCGACTAAATATAGCTCGTGAGGGCAATTTTTGAAAAGTCACAGGCCAAGCTTTAGGGTGTTAGCGAGGTCGCGGGCCAGGATGTTAGGGTTAGATTAACTTCAGGATGTTAGTGAAGTCTAGGGCTGTGCAATTGGTATTTATTTGGGATTTTTAGTGTTTTATATGGGTTTATACGGTGTTTTGATATGTTCCCTGGAGGCCGGATCAAAAGCCGTGACGGACCACATCCGGCCAGTGGGCCGGAGGTTAACCATAGGTGATCTAAAAGTTGGTGTAAAGAGTTTGCGGCGGAACTCGCGAAACAATGCCATGAGAAATACATAAATTTTGCTTATACAAAAACATTATAAACACCTTACGTAAGGAATGCCTGCTAAAAGAAAGGAAATTCGGTATGTGCAATTGATATATGAGCCAAACGGCTAGCATAGCTGCAATAGTTCAAGCAAAAGCTTTTCCGGAAGAGTTAGTGTTTAAGACAGAAAAAGCCAGTAGTTAATCATAAATAGCTCCTTATAAGACTCATATACAGGCACAAATATGTGCATGCACATATACATACAGTCATTGCAATATGTTATATATTTTTTTAAATTTCCTTTACCTATATGTATATATTTAATCATACCTTCTACAGCAGCCGGTCGTGTCTTCATCGGTTTTCTTTGGCTGGGATTCCATGCTTTTCTAAAATTAAATTTGAATTGAGTTACTTCTTTCATAAAATAAATAAATAAATTTCCTTTCAGTGGAAGAAAATAAGAAAAAGGAAAAACAAAATAAGACATTTAATTTAGTAAGCAGTATTTTTGAAATGATACCAATCAATTGTTTCAGTTACATCAATAAAAATGTTTTGACTTCTCTTGTGTCCAATCCGTAGAAGCTCGGTATCCATAATAACACTGAAAGTCAAGCGCATAATTCCACGTAAAATGGTCAACCCATTTTTGTCTTTAGATATTGACATTTTTTGTATGTAGTACTACCATATTAGATAAAAATAGAAATTAACTGATATTTTGAAACATTTATACCCGAATAATGAAGTTTTGAAATTTTAAAAAAGCCGGGAATTTCGCGTAGACTGTTTGACCCACAGAGTTGAAATTTAAAACATTTGATTCAATGTTTTGAGGTCTTTCATAAAATATATTTTTCGACCATGTCAATTAAATAAAACTTTTTAATGGAAAATTTAGAAATTCAATTTTTAACATATGGAATTATTAATCTTTTAATATGCATTATTTTTACGATTTATATAAATATGTATGCCATATATGAAGATTGTGTTTCTATAGCATGTTGGTAAAAAAATTTATTCCCTGTATTCAAATATATTTTTCGGAGTAGAGAAGTAAGGTCATATGGGGAAATTATGGGTCAAAAAACAACAACATCTTAATATTTTCTAAAGCATGAAAGATAAATGATTTAATTTGGCATGAAGTAAGCTTATTAAAAGAAGTAGTAAAATAATTGAAGTAAGTAAAATTATGTTACAGTTTTTCCCCTTTACTTTTATAGCATCTATATTGTGTAAGAAGATTGAATTTTCTGTTATAGAATTTATTTATGTAAGAATCATTTTCTTTGAATTAGGAAAAAGAAGTATTTTATGTTTCAATTGAAACAGAGAAATTTAGAATTTCAATCTTAAGGAATATTGGCATTCATGTTAAAATTATAATACTATATCCCATCATTTTTTACACCTTTGATAATACATTTCAAATAAAAGCATTTTATCTATTAATGAAATCTATTTCACTATAAGTTCTGAATAACATCCTAGAAAACAACGTTCTTCCAACTTCAGCAGGCATACCCAGAGGCATTCAGAAAGGGGAACATCAGATGGAGACTAAACAAGAAACCAAATGTACTCACTCAGCTAAAGATCCCGTTCCAAGAACGTCGAGACTTTTCACCTAATCAATAAGAAAATTCCGACTGGTTAGACCAAGTCAGATAGGAAAGACGTCCTGTTTCAATAAGTTAGCTATTCTCAGGAGTGACATCGAGGATTCCAGCTCTCAGGATATTAACGATCTGATTGAAAAGCAAAAAAAAAAAAAAAAAAAAAAAAAGGATGAACCTGCTGAGGAGCATCAAAGGCGTAAATGTGTGAATGTGTAGCTCAAAAATGAGCTGTGGAAACGTATGATTACCGGCAGCAGCGCTTGGCTCAAATACGTGAACTTTCAGCTCAAACACGAACAGATGAAACAGATGATCAGCAGTTGGAAGGAGAACGACGAAGAATAGCTAGACGTCGACAAGCACTTCTGGGAAACAGTCTTAGTTATCTTCAAAGCCACCATAAATGCGGATACTTACTATCGTTGTTTACAACCTTTTAAAATAACTTGCATTAACCGTGGAGCTTTTCATTTTCCCGAAGAAAGAGTAAAAAAAAAAAAGTGTGCGTGTAATCTTTACGCGCGATTGAAGTAAAACTTCTTTGACGTTTACGATAAATATCACTGAAATTATTAAACTTTAACTTAAAACAAATATCATATTATAATTTAATTATATTTATTATTCATGTGCTTTACAAAGATTATATAAATCTTACATTCATATTATTCATTGGAAATAGGAACTTGAATGTCATCATAATATTTTATGTATGAAATTATAGGTTTGTGTTAACTATATTGTGAAACATAAATTTTACTCTCTAAATTTGCTAACTTTCTTGAAAATACAGCATCTATCGTTGTGCCGAAACGCGTTGTTGATTGAAGTCGAGAAGTATTCATAGTTAGATCCAATTTTTCTTTTTAAAAATCAACTGACGGTTGAGATTCTTGGTAGCGAAAATTAACATTAGAATCTCCAGTAAGAATCGCCGGTAATTCATGATAATTATTTAGAATCCAGGAAGTGTCCATGTTGTAGTATTATTCTTTAACTGTTTTCTTATACCATTGTTCCGTCGGGAGTTTGGGTTTGAATGGGAGGAATGTCCATAGTCTAGTATTATACTTTAACCCTGTTCTTTAACTGATGTTTTCCTCTGATTGTTGGGTTCGAATGCAGGTAGTGTAAATTTTTTTTTAGTGTTTTTCTATCACAGTATTCTTAAGCGTTGATTTCGTCTGATGGTAGGTTTCGAATTATTTATCTGTATCCGTGTTTTTAAACTGCAGGTTCTATCTATTGTTTGGGAATGATTGTATCCAGGGTCCGTTTCTTTGTGGTGTTCCATCCCCGTGTTAAACCGTTGCTCCGTCTTGAGGTTGGGTTAGAATCCAGGGAGTGTCCATTTGTTATTCTTTTATTTTGATCTTAAACCCTTTGCAGCTAGTGTTTGTTTCTTTGTGGTGTTACATACCCGTGTTCTTAAACCGTTGTTCCGTCTGGATATCGGGTTAGCATCCAGGAAGTGTCCGTGTTGAACTATAATTCTTTCACTGTTTTCTTAAAATGTTTTCCCATAGGGTTTGAATCGAGAGAATGTCTTTGTTGTGGTATTTTTCTTTAACTGTGTTCCTAAACTGGCGTTTTCTTCTGTCGGTTGGTATCGAATGCACGTAGGGTCTATTATTGCGTTTTTCTATGGCAGTGTTCTTAAACCTTTGTTTTCCTCTGCTGTTTTTGCTCGAAGTATTATTCTGTTTAAAAAATTACATTTGGCTCATTATTATAAATAACTCAAAAACACATGAGCAATATTAAAAGATTACATATTATTTAAGTACAGACAAACAATATTTATGTATCATGGCAACCAATCATGTCAAGTTTTTACTCATAATTCCATTAAATATTGTATTAATGCCATTGAAAACATGTGAATAAAGCAACGGAATGCACCATAGTGCCACTTTCTGTATTCGGTGCGTAGGCCTTGTTTATTGGAGGTGACGGGTTGGGTCACCGCCTGTAACAACAGTGAGAGACAGTCAGCAGGATCACCGCCTGTTCAGCGAAAGACTTCACGCAGTGGCTCTGACAAGAGCCGGTCCACTTATCCACTGAACAGGGTCAACAGACAAGATCTTGCTTCAAAACAGGTAGGGAGTAATGTCGACGCGCAGGGAGCACAGTCGACATTCTCGGGAACGAAAGCCCGAGAGCTGTTCCGCAAATAATTAAACTTATAAACCTGGAAAAAGCTTGTTAAGTGTGACGTCAATATGAAGTAAAAATCACTTGCAATAGCTAATTTTGTCACGCAAATGATTAACTTTTTTGACTCTCGGATATGAAATGTTGCTGAAAATAGCGAAAAATCGCTTAAAAATGAGGGAACGGGTGGATTTTCAGATTTTTAAAGTAGCGCAGATTATTTTCTATATTTTTATACATGATTATGGAAATTTTCAAGGGGATCGTACAAACGGTGTAGAAATTATCAGGCTTTTTGTCCTTGACATGGCAATGTTTTTGCAGTCATGGCGGAATGAAGAAGCAACAAGCAAGGGGGAAAAAGATACGTCATTTCCTTTACTCAGCGTTACTTCCGTCAGAAAATCAATCTGAGTTACTCCCTAGTTTCGCCTAAAGAAGTTTTACTTAAAAAAAATCAGATCAACAGAAATTATTTTGGGGACTGTTGTTTGCAGGGTAAGATTCATGAAATGCATCCTGAAACTCCTAGTGAATTGGACCGGTTGTTCCTTCGATGACATCCACATTACAAAGAATTTCATAAAAGAATTCGAAATTTGTACGCATGCTTTGCAATGGCTTTATTCACAATATATGACGACTGAAACTATTATGAACGTGCATGCATGTGTGCGATGAGATGCATAGCAAAAATCCTTAAAAGTAAATTTAGAGATAGTCAAAATCGGTTTTTTCTTCGAAGTCTGGCTCCCGATATTTTTCGCGATTACATTACTTCCTTATACTCAGTTCAAGGAAGCAATAAAAAGTACACATGTTAAAATTATGGATAAGTGACCATTTTTAGAATGTAGGTATGGAATTTTTTTTACCCCCCCCCCCTACCCATTTAACAACAAAATTGTCGATCCCAATGAATTCGTTTAATTGGTGTACAACTGTATCTTCCAAGTATTTTTTAAGAAAATAATGAGAAGAACCAAAAACCCACAGTTAAATCATAATGTCTTAAAATGCAAATCTTCTGACAATTCTTTATTTTGTTGTTATTACAATTCTTTATATTCTCTAAATATATTTTTGAAGTCTGGGGATATTCAAAATATTCCCTTTGCATTTATAAATGATGTTTAAATCACAGTAATTTAAACATCATTTATAAATGTTCGAATTTTTCAGTTAATTAAAATTTGAGACTTCTCAATTTTCCTATTATCATGAAATCATATGTTCATCTGAGGCTATAAGGAAAATGTAGTTGTTTAAAATAAATATTGTAATATAAATTCGATGACAGAAACATATACAATTTCACTAAATTATTATTTAGTTCTTTTTAGAAAGATAAAATGTTTTTTTTGCAAAATAGTTTTTCAAGGTGTTTTGGGAAATTCAAAATGTTCTGTACATTAAATTTTTTTGAATCTTATTGAACTTTGATAAGATCTTTTATATAAATATTTGAATATAATTTAGAGTTGGTTTTATTGGGTTGTTTTTTAAATTTTAGTTTTTTATACTATGCACTTTTAGTCAATATAATATTTTTTTTCTAAAAATCACGCATGTATACCAAAATTACTTTTTAATTTTTAATTGTAAAAATAGATTACTAACCTAGCTACAAAAAGCTGGCTTAGGGAAAAAAGGTACTTTCGTATTATCCCGGCGCGCGGTCCGCCAAGAAGAGTGATTTTTTGGCAAGATAAGTGTCGGATATATCAAATACTGATGTGGGTTAAATTAATCCGGATTGGGAAAATATTGGGACATATTACATATTGGGAAGGATGGTGTAAATAAAGCCTTAACTGCTTGTTTAGAAAGTTATCTTTGAAGATGCTAGTATGTACTTAAGAAAATGGAGAACTAATTCTCCAAAATTGTGTCATGAATTAAAAGAACATAATTTAGAAGTAGATGACTCGCCTGATTCTTACGATCAGACTTTAGTCCCTTCAAAAGTACTGGGAGTTGTATGGAATCCCAACGAAGATTATTTTTGCTTTGATACTCAAAGTCTTGAGAAATTTCTTTTGAAATGCAAGGGTACTAAAAGATATATCTTGCAAATTACTGGTAGCATCTTCGATCCTATTGGATACATTGGACCTTATACTATTCGTATAAAATGCCTGATACGAACGATTGGGTGCTTAGGCTTAGACTGGGACGAAATTATACCAAACGAAATTGTTGAGGCCTTTAATGATTGGTGCGACGACCTAAAGAAATTGAGTAATATTAGAATACTCCGACACTATTTTTCCTGTGTCTTAATAAAAGACATACATAATATTCAGTTACATCTTTTCTCAGATGCATCCATCAAAGCTTATGGAACCGTAGCCTATTTACGTGTAAAGTTAAAAGATAGTAACATCATTACCAATTTTGTTGCTTCTAAAAGAAGAGTCGCTCCCCTGAAAACGCTCTCATCAACGAGATTGGAGATTGTGGGTTTTCTTCTATCAGCTAGATTAAGTGAAAAAATTATGAAAGGTTTAGAATTCCCAGTTGAGCGAGTATTTTGGACAGATTCATCCATGGTATTCTTTTAGATAAAGGGTTTCTCAGATAGGTTTAAAGAGCAGAATTCAGGAAATACACAAATCCATCAGAATGGTTTCATTGTCCTGGAAAGGAAAATCCAGCTGCCCTTATATCGCGTGGACTTTCAGTTTCAGAATTAGAAACAGCGATTTTTGCTGGAAAGGTCCAACCTGGTTAAAAGAAGGGGAGTCGTCATGGCCTAAAATTTTAGAAACGCATAAAGAACTTCTTACAGATCCAGAGACACTTGAAATTAGTAAAACTTAATTTTATACACACACATAGAGGATAAGATCCAAGACAATAACAACTTCATTAAGAAATATTCCTATTTCTCTAAGTTCGTTAGAATTACTGCTTATTGTCTAAGATTTCTTAAAAACTGTAGAATCACAAAATCCGATAGAAAAAGGGATATTCTAAGTACATCCGAGCTACGAAATGCCACTCATTTGTTAGTAAAATGTGCACAATTAAGGAGTTTAGTTCTGAAATAAAATGCTTAAAGAATAGGGATCGACTGATACCGATACTTTACCTATAAATTCATTTTCAGAAAAAGAAGATACCGATACTTTTAAGTTATGGTATCGGCCGATACCGATACTTTACATAATTTAATGTCATTTAAGCTTACATCTGTATTCTGGGCAGTTCTTGTAACGAGAGTGTAGTTCTCGTTAAAATGAATAACAGCATGATGAAATTGGATCCCAGTAGAAAGCATTAAAAAGAAAAAGCAGTGGATACATTGAAGTGTGAATTTACAGTAGTTCTAGTCTATTTTTTCTATTCAATCATACCGACGAATGGCCGAATTTATAAAAAGCTGAGCATAGTGGAAGCGACTTAGTGTGCAGGTTTGGAATTCTATCTCCTTGCGGGGCTGTCGATCTAATGGTCTAGAGTTTGGGGCAATTTTCTCCAGATGTTACGTGAATATGAGTTAGACTCCCTTAAAAAGTCCTCCGCCCAAGCTTCCCCTATAGGTAGATGCCCCTCATTTAGGCTTGACAGGTCACAAGGCGGGGGTTGAGGCAGGGGCGTAGCCAGGGGGGGGATATCGGGATATATCCCCCCCCCGAAATGTTTGGATTAGTGATGAAATTCCGTCTATTAATACACATATAAGTTCATATCCCCCCCCCCGAAAAATTTTCCTGGCTACGCGCCTGGGTTGAGGAGTTAAAGGGATATATTAATAAGAGAATCCATTTCTAGTGCCGACTGGTGCAAATATTTAAATCAATTTTTCTCAACTTCTATTTTGTCGCCTAATTGTTGCTATGAGCCAGATAAAAGGTTTCCATATTAGACCCAAAACAGCTCCCTGCTTTCTCTTACTATATGTGTCTTTGTTTTTGGTTCACGCTTCGATCTTGTGCTTACAAAAGTAAGCACATGAAATTTATTCAACTTCAAAGCTTGCAAGTTTTATTCAGATTTTCTTTAATTCTTTCACATCTGAAATTATTTTATAGATTACTTAAACTGCTTTAAATTGTCATAATGTATAAACTGTACAGTATTATGTAAGTACATATGTATTTAGATATTGTTCATTAAATACTAATGTAAATTCTTCCCTTAAAATGCATAATAAGTTCACATTAATTAATGGTTATATTTATCTGCTCCAATTATTTAACCACTAGGTGAATTATTAAATGTTTTACCAATATTTCTTTTTAATATGAACTCATATAATCATTTTTAAGTTCTTTTTGAAAATCGAATATTTTGATTCTCCGGACAGGGTTAAGTCACAATTAATCCGGATGATCCATGTATTTGATCTTTTCCGAACAGGTACACATCGATTATTCCTGTGTTTTCCTTATATATAAGCCAAATACTATTCACAAGAAATATGCATTTTACCCCAAAATTTGAAATAAACTAAATAATAATCAGTATTACTAATGATACTAATACAGCTTCAACTTTTTAAATTAAAAGTATAAATAATTATTAGATATTGTTAATTATTATACACTTCTCAAAACAGAATGATACACAAATCTGATAGATAATAAAATCATTAAATGTTTGATAATTCTTACTTTTGATAGTGTTTAATGTTTTAAAAATGAATCTTTTAACTTCTGGACCAACATAATTAAAGTTCACGAGAGTCGCCAGTTTTCAAGTCACTGCCAAAAAGTTAACTTCTTTGAAAAAAGGAAAGTAAAGGAAAGTAAAGGGAAATAAAAGTTTAATTCTTTCAAAAAAGGAATAGATTGTTTTTACATATAGGTTTCGTTTATAATTTTAGTATCATTA
>JAWZYV010015621.1:0-25000 GCA_038373885.1 Cheiracanthium punctorium | reverse complement strand
CAACATCAAAAGCTGATATTCATCAAAAGAAGGTTTTGTTATCAGTTTGGTGGGATTACAAAGGAATTGTCTACTTTGAACTCTTACCACCCAACCGAGCGATCAATTCCGATGTCTACATTGAACAACTAATGAAATTAAACAATGCAGTTGAAGAAAAGCGGCCCGAATTGAAAAATCGAAAAGGTGTTGTATTCCATCATGACAATGCAAGGCCACACACATCTTTGGTCACTCGGTAAAAATTATTGGAGCTTGGTTGGGATGTTTTGCCACATCCACCATATAGTCCTGACCTCGCACCATCTGATTACTTTTAGTTTCGATCTTTACAAAACTCCTTGAATGGTAAAAATTTCAATAATGATGATGATGTCAAATAGTACCTGATTCAGTTTTTTGCTAATAAAAACCAGAAGTTTTATGAACGTGGGATTATGATGCAGCCTGAAAGATGGCAAAAGGTCATTGATCAAAATGGGCAATACATTACAGAATAAAGTTACTTAGTTCCATGAAAAAATTGCCTTTGATTTTCTAAAAAAAATCCGCAATTACTTAGTTGCCAACCCAATAGTAATAAAGTCGCACATCGCTATATTTATCTGCTTCAGTACTGAAGCTATTCACTTAGAAGTTGTACGACAGACGCTCACGACAGAAGCTTTCTTAGCTTGTTTGAGAAGATTTATTTCGAGAAGACCATCGATTATTTGGAGTGATAATGCCTCTAATTTTAAAGGAGCTAGAAATATCTTGAATTCAAGGCGTGAACTTTGCCAGTCAGACCCTGTACAGAGCTTTACTGCAGAAGAGGGAATTCGTTGGCATTTCAGACCACCTGCGTCCCCTCACTTTAGAGGCTTGTGGGAAGCTAACATTAAACCCATGAAAACAATATTGTTAAGTCACCAAATCCAACATATTAAATTTCGAAAAACTAACTACACTCGTGATACAAATTGAAAGTATTCTAAGTTCTCTACCACTTTCAACCATGTCATCTGACCCCCAAGGATTTGCAGCCTTTGACACCTGGACATTTCTTAGTTGGAGCCCCAATTATGTCTTTTCCTGAACCTCGTACTGCTCCAGATTCTTTTTCTCTTTCTTCTGGGTGGAATCTGATTCAACGTCTCAAAAACGTTATTTGGACTAGATGGTGTCGAGAATACTTCTACGAATTGCAACGACGCACACAGTGGACCGACCAACACCAGTACTTGAAGGCCGACCAACTAGTATTTTAAAGGCTGCTGGCAAAATACCGATGAAATGGAGACTGGTTCCAGCAGTCAAGACCCACCCTGGTGAGGATGGACTTGTCCGAGTCGTCGACGCCAGAACAGCCACCGGAACTGTCACTGTTCTCCATGATCCGTTTTGCTTAGAACGCAATTCTTTTCAATCGTCCTTAATTGTGTTGGCAATATTTGTTAACAAATTGTCTGAAATTAGAATTATTTAAACTGTAATCTTTTTTTTTTTTAATAAGATTTTCTACAATATTATTATTAGTAGTAGTTATTTGGCCGATTAAGTTCTGAAGAATATCTGCAGAATATATTCTAAAGATCAGAATTTTATAGGCAAAATAGGCTCAAAGAGCATGAGAGATATGTTTCTAGGCAAGAGCTTTCCAAATCCTCTATTGCCTCACATTGTTGGTTTCGTTTTCTAAGTTCATCGTTTTCAGTTTTCTAAGGCTAAGGTACTGTGCTCTCCTCAGTCTTTGTCCCATCTTGATTTTTTGGAAGGTTTCTCCATTACCCAGCACTTGGAACGTCTGTTGTGATCGATGATTCTTCCGTTCCTTTTGTTCATTCTGCTTGGACACTATTGTTGTAAGGTTCTATTCACTTTCTTCATCCACTCCTCCCTTTTATTCTTCTGCTGCCAGTTTTCAATTTCTTTCTTTCTCCTCCTTTTTTTAAAGTCTTTCTTTTTTGTGTGTGTGGGGGGGAGGGGTTCGGTTCGTGTGTGTGTGTGTGTGTGTTTCTGTTTTTCCTTTCTGCTTATTATTATTTTAATATATTTATTAATAAAAAATAAATAAAATGCTGTCGTGTATGTGCATCATAAATTTTTTTATTTGTGTTTTTATGTTATTCTTGTTTTTTGTTTGTTCTGTATTGTTTTGTTTTTCCTTTGTTTGTGTTCGTGTGTTCTATTTTTTTGGTTTTTATTATCGGTATTATATTATTATTATATATATATTCGTTTGCCCTTATTTTATTCTTTTCTTTTTATCCCATCCCCTTTCCCTCCTCCTTTCCTTTAATCTCCGTGGTTTCTCGCCTTTTCTTTTTTCCAAGAGGCAACATGCTTGTTTGCTTATCTTTTACAGTTCCCACTGTTTTGTGAGACGAAGAGCTTTTACTGACGAAGACTGACTAAATTTTCAGTCGAAAGGATCGTATCTGTTGCTGTTGCCTTATCCTTCTTGTCCGACTCCGTCAGACAATATCCACGAGTTCGTTGACTGTTAGGAAGTCATTGACAAGAAGATTACTAAAAAGATCCTACTTAGAGAGTCCCATTGTAAAGAAGTTATTTGGTTGGGCTGATTTAAATTTAAAGACTGCGTCGTGATACATGATAATCCAGGTACGAATACACTTAGTTGCAATATAATAAAAATCTGGAGTGACTCCACTCGACTTTCCGAACACTTACGATTAAGATCATGACCAAGCACTTAAATAAATTTCAATCGATGAATCATTCAAACATATATACCCAATTGAAACTCAATCGAATGCACCGTTTAAACGCTTGCGCACTTTCACGAATTTCTCCCCATAGGCCATTATGCCATACCATAAAAGAAAGTTTTGTCGTAGCCCTTTAGGAGAACTATAAGTCCTATACACACCAAAATCAATACCGGTCTTAGGATGGTGGTTTATAACATGTATACCGAATTTGAGCTCAATCGAATGGATCGTTTAAACGCTAGCGCACTTTCAAGAAATTCTCCCCATAGGCCATAATGTAAAAGAAATCTTGGTCGTAGCCCTGTAGAAAAACGATAAGTCCTATACACACCCAAATCAATACCGGTCTTGCGACGGTGGTTTATGACATATATATCCAATTTTAGCTCAATCGAATGCTCCGTTCAGGAGCTATCGTGTTCACTCACATACACACACACACACACTCATACATGCATCTCGTAAAAATAGCATAAATGGATTCAGAAGCCCTCAAAACGTGTAAAAACACCAAAATCTCGAAGTCGAATTTTTTCATGATGACAATACTTTCCTTACATGGTACATGTTCGGAAAGTAAAAAGACGTTAAATGCTTGAAACTATTTTATTAAACGTATACTATTGAAACATTATTATAACGGGCGGTGGTGGCTCAGCGAAAATAAAAATACGTCCTATATGGGCAGTGCAATTAAGATGGAATGATTTAAAAATGACGCCAGTACAGAATGACACATTGGCGAGAACAATAACTTGGCTGAGATGAATAGCGCCCATTCCAGAGCAACCGTAACAGTTAATCCAATAAAATTACAGTGACGTAATCCCGAGCCAATCATTTTAAAGTCGTCGCAATGGGAACAACTCAATAACTTACGCCAGCAGGATGCCAAGAGGAAACTCAAAAAGGCCGTAGATTTTGCAAACGGACGCAATATAATCAATTTTTAGCACACCGGTCTGAAGAGACGAAACAATTAAGAACAAAAAGAATAGTGCATACAGGGAAAAGTAAATATACACATTTAAAAGCCGAAATGGCAGAAAAATGAAAGACGGAAGTGATTTAGAATTCTTGATAGATTACATTAAAGAAAGCCAAAGTAAATGATAATTAAATTAGATATGTGATCTTCATCACACCCATGCCATTCCAAAAGGTGCTCAGGAGAAGCCTGAAGATTTTGGCACTGGATGCAGGTGGCGAGGGTTTTCTTGCCGTCGTCGTTGAAAGTGGGGCACTGGATGTGACCGCTAGCAAGTCTTGAGTCAGTTTGGGTGCTTCTGTCACACGGGAGGTCAAGGGACAAACCCGGTTTTGAGTCCATGCACCAGTTGTGGGAGGGGGGTGGAGGTGTTTTCCCCACTCCTTCATTATTTTTGTATTTTCCCTGGTACAGTATAATTCCAGAAATGTTAGTACGGAAGAGGGAGTTGTTGAATTCCTGCAACCCTCCTTAACCCTTTAACGTGCAGTGATCCCGCAATGGGAACACCCAACTCGAACGTTTTGACTGTTGCCAGTCACGAAGAATAGATTGGATTTCTATAAAAATAGTGGCGGGTGACAGAGCTCCACGGGAATCCTTTACTTTTCAGTACGTCGTTTCCCGTAAAAAAATGGTCACGATTCTTTTTAACAGCACTGACATCTGCGCAAAAATGGAAGAATGCGATAACAGCAGGCTAGATTGCCCAATGCTGTAAAAAGGACAGCCGTTGCCATCGCTCGACTGAACGACCAGCAAGAGGGCGGACGATCGAAACGTTCATCGCGTGCCACAGATCTAGAGACCCTTTTTTGACGCAGCTGGCTGTGCCAATACGGAAAGTGGATGCGGGAAAAATACATTCACTTGCATAGGAAACGTATCGCAAAAACGCTGAATGTGTGCCGGCCTTTAGCAAGATTATCGGCCATTTCATTCCCGTGGAGATTCACTAGGTATCCATTGCAAATGAACGTCATGATTAAGTGAAATGAGCTTAAGCAGGATGGTGTACTCTCAAAATATCAATAGAAAAATATATATTGTTATTTTATTTTATTTCCTAAAGTCATTTCTTGATAATTTTCAAAATATCAACCTCAAACTTTTGCATAAAACAATAATGTTAATAATAATAGTGACAGTAGTATCACAGCCTTATTGTAATTCGTAACCTACTGTAATTTGTTTTTATAGTTCATGAAATTATTATAACATTACTGATTTTTTACTTTCGGAACATGTACCATGTAAGGAAAGTATTGTCATCATGAAAAAATTCGAATTCGAGATTTGGGTGTATTGACACGTTTAGAGGGCTTCTGAATTCATTTATGTTATTTTCACGAGATGTATGTATGTATGTGTGTATGTGAGTGAACACGATAGCTCCTGAACGGGGCATGCGATTGAGCTCAAATTGGGTATATAGGTTATATACCACCGTCGCAAGACCGGTATTGATTTGGGTGTGTAGAGGACTAATAGTTTTTCTACAGGGCTACGACCAAGATTTCTTTTCCATTATGGCCTATGGGGGAAAATTCTGGAAAGTGTGCTAGCGTTTAAACGGTCCATTCGATTGAGCTCATATTGGGTGTACATGTTATAAACAACCATCGTAAGACCGGTATCGATTTGGATGTGTATAGGACTTATAGTTTTTCTACAGGGCTACGACCAAGATTTCTTTTACATGATGGCCTATGGGGGAAAATTCTTGAAAGTGCGCAAGCGTTTAAACGGTGCATTCGATCGAGCTTCATTTTGGTATATATATTTGAATGATTCATCGATTAAAATTTATTTAAATGCTTGGTAATGACCTTAATCGTAAGTGTTCGGAAAGTCGAGTGGAGTCACTCCAGATTTTTAAATACGCCTTCCTTAATTGAAATAAGCCACAATGAGTTGCATAGCAAGGAGAGACTGAACGCAAGCTGAAAACAAAGACGGAGGAAAATAAGAACACCAAAATTATGAAGAATGTAAAATAAAGAGAAAAGCGCATAACCTGTGCTATGCCGCTGGTCTCAATATTAAGTTTGACCGAATGTTAAAAGAAAAAAAATCTGATGTGTCCAACACATGACTTCCTTGCACGTCCATTAGATCAAAACTATTTTCGACGCACTTCCTCTAAATTTATTTGTTTGAATGAGATAAAATATCAATAATAGTAAGATTTAGCGATTTCTAGCCAAATATTTCGATATCGCCAAGCTGAGTTCAATTTGAAAGATTTCCTTCGTACACTTTATTGGGCGATATTTCACCAAAAGCCGACAAACTTGAGATAGTCAGCGAGATTTTGGGGATAGCCAAAGTAGTCAGTCAGCACAGACCTTCAATGAATTGAATGCATCTATACACCTCAATGTATTCAAAGTCATTTGGCTCACCCTGTAAATAAATTCTCAGTCGATTGCTGTCAAAAAAGATATTGAAAACAGTTAGATATTACAATAGTTCTAAATACAAAGTTAAAAAACTCTACGGGTTAAAGTTTTAGAGTTATACAAAATAGGAAATAATTTTTGGCGCCAAATTTGGCGATATTTCGGCGAAACTCGTCAATGTCGACGACATTTGGCGAGATTTTAAGCATAAACCAAACAATGACAGATTATCGCCAAATTTGGCGATATTTCGCCAAAACTCGCCAAGGTCGAGGACAGACGGCGAGATTTTGGGCATGTACCAAACAATGACTGTCTACAGTTGTGTTATAATGAAGATGTCCATAGACATTAAGGTACTGAAATTCTTTTCGGTGGTCCTGTAAATAAACTCTCCAGTAGATTGGAACCAAAAATCGAGATGCACAACTAGATGTTACAACATTCTTATATATGAAATTTCATAATAGTTTTAGAGATTTGAGAGTTAAATATGCACACACGTACACCAAAAGTCGCCAAGCTTGGCGACTTTTGGCATAGTTCTTGAGGGAGGCACGTGACTGTGGTCGGACCATTACCTAACTTATGTGGTAGGACGGTATTGTGCTTGAAATGGATGAATGCCCCTAAAATTGCTATTGACCGTAATGTATTGGAAATCTTTTGAGTGTTCCTGTAGCAGAACTATAAATGATAAAGACACTTTTTTTAATGGAGAAATTCATTTTCTAACTCTTTACAGCATATATCACTTCTGAGTCGTTCGAAATAGCCCAATACCTCTAAAAAACGCTTTGATGAATTTCGGCCCATAGAGCGTAATGTATTTCGAATCTTTTGGGCGGTCCTGTAGATAAACTATTCAGTCGAATGGAACCGAAAGGGGAGGTGCACAACTAGATGTTACAACAATCCTAAATATAAAGTTTCAACATTCAACGCCTAACAGTTTTTGAGATATGCGAGTTTAATGAATTTCGGCCCATTGAGTGTAATGTATTTCGAATGTTTTGGGCCGTCCTGTAGATAAACTATCCAGTCGAATGGAACCAAAGGGGGAGGTGCACAACTAGATGTTACAACTATCCAAAATAGGAAGTTTCGACATTCTACGCCTAATAGCTTTTGAGTTAGGCGAGTTTGATGAATTTCGGCCCATAGAGCGTAATGTATTTCGAATCTTTTGGGCGGTTCTGTACATAAACTATCCATTCGATTGCCACCAAAAGGGGAGGTGCACAACTAGATCACAGAACAATCCTAAATATCAAATCTCAACATTCTACGACCCATAGTTTTTGAGATATGCGAGTTACATACATACGTACGTACAGACGGCATGGAAAAACTGGCCACTGTAGACTCGCCACTGGTCAAAATGAGTTGCAGACGCGTTAATAGGATCGTGCATGCTAGCCTACGATGAGATGCATCGAAAAAAATTTTTTAATTAAATTTAGAGGTAGTCAAAATCGGTTTTTATGTCGAAATTTGGCCCCCAAAATTTTTCGGGATCACATTACTTCCTTATACTACGTACAAGGAAGTAAAAAAGGATACACATATCTTATTTTTCAGGATTGACTGTTCCCGCCTCGAAGAACTAGAGCGCGTCTTCTGAATACAGTTTAAAAAGAACACAGCACATACACTCTAAAAAACAAATAGGCATAGTGGTGGTTAGCATTTGCATCCTACTTTATAGTTACGCTGATCCCTGACTTACCGACTCTCTAACAATTCCGGGCAACCTGCTCCAAGATAAAACTTTTAACGCCATTACTCCAATAAAATTTAGAAGTTTAAAAAAATTAAAAAGCACAAAAAGCGTAGTAACACCTGTACCGTTCCTACGATCCGCTTGAAATTTTTCATAATTATGTAAAAAAATATAGAAATCAATCTGCACTACTTTAAAAATCTGAAAACCCACACGTTCCCTCCTATTGAAGTGATTTTTTTTTTTTGCTATTTTCAGTTCCCTTTTATATCCAAGAGCAAAAAAGGGGAATCATTTGCGTAACAAAATTAGGCTCAGCGAGTGACAATGACGTCTTATTTGAAGTCACGGTCAACAGGCTTTGAAGGGAGACTTGCGATTTCAGTTCGTTTTAAACAGCTTTTCCAGGTAACATAATTTATTTATTTACTCATTTTCAAAAAAAAAAAAAAAAAAAAAAAAAAAACTATCGTCTGCTTGAAGCATTGTAATAAGAGGGGCTCTTTAGACAAGACGAAATCGTTCGAATGCGAAAGTTTCCGTCCGTTTCCAAAAGAGCAAGAAATTCGATATATAAAATAAATTGAATATGAAGTTATTTATTTTAGGTGCACAAAGATTATGAGTCTAATTGCTTCCACAATGGGCTTTGACTTATAGTTTTGAATAGGAGTAACTGAAAAGCATAAATACACTCATGTCCATAAATTAAGAATAATTCAGAATCACACAGAAATTGATCTCTAAAATAAAAATTTCACCTGTGGAATGATCACACACATCTTGAAGAATATGCAAATTACAGGAAACCACCAGATGGAGTGGATGGTACGTCACAATGACGAGAGTGTAAGAGAGGGGTATATAAGGAATGGTGGCAAAGAAGTAAAATTGTTCACAAGCGCTGTGAAAGCCTTTCAGTGCAAAAACCGCATAGTTATGGCACAAAGGAGGCATTTGGATGATGTTTTACGTGGCAGAATGATCGGACGACTGGAATGTGGACGTACCCAGCTGGAAGTATCCGAGGAACTTTGAATCGCCCAGAGTGTCATCTCCAGGCTTTGGCAACGATTCCAAGATGATGGTAATGTGAGTAGACCTTACAGCACAGGTCTCCCCCGAGTTACAACACCGAATGAGGACCGCTATTTGGCAGTTACTGCCAAAAGAAACAGACGGAGTACAGCATCAGACCTGTCTCGTCAGCTCTCTTCAGCTACCGTTCAGCTACGACAGTTTCAAGGCAGACCGTGTACAGACGCTTAGGGCACATTGGTCTATATGCTCGTAGGCCTGTCAGATGTGTTCCACTTACCGCAACTCACTGTCGCCTGCGATTAACCTGGAGTAGAGAGCGTGCATTGTGGACACCGCAACAGTGGTCTTGTGTGATGTTTTCCGACGAGTCCAGGTTTAGTTTGGAGTCTGATTCTTGCCGGACATTCATCTGGAGAGCGCCAGGTACCCGTTACCACCAAGAGAACACCATTGAAAGACACCGTTACGGTGGTGCAGGATGGCTCGTTTGGGGAAGAATTATTCTTGGTTCCAGAACTGACCTGCATGTTCAGAGTGTAACGATGACAGGCCACATCTATCGGGATGTCATTCTGGAACAACATGTACGTTTGTTTCGGGGCGCCATGGGTGCTGAATTTGTGTTTATGGATGACAACGCCCGTCCTCACCGTGCAAACATTGTAGACGAATGCCTTCAATCGGAGGATATCACCCGTATGCATTGGCCAGCATACTCACCGGACTTGAATCCAATAGAGCATGTGTGGGATATGCTTGGCCGACGAATTGCAGCCCGTCAACCCCCTCCCACCTGTCTACCGGAACTTCGGAGTGCATTGCTTGATGAGTGGTGTAATATTCCCCAAGATCAGATGGATCATTTGATACTCAGCATGCCTAGGCGTTGTCAGGCCTGTATTGCATCGTCCGGGAGACATACTCCGTATTAACCATCCTACTAACCATGTTATACTGTTTTTTGTAAATAGGTTCTTTTTTGAAATTGGGTCAAGGGAGTAAAACTTGCAATTTTTATTAATTATGTCAAACATATAGCATCTTTTTTGCTCTTTACTTTTTGTTTAATAAATAGACTTTACAGATAAGTCAAATTTGTTTTGCTTCTTTCTCTTTCTTTGCCTGAACTTCATTATCCTTAATTTATGGACATGAGTGTATTAGAAGAAAAGCAATGGACATCCGCGTAAGCTAGAGTACTTTCGCAAACACGATAAATTCAGTCATAAATTTGGTCAGATATGCAAAAAGTTCTATTTTCAGCATAAGCTATATTTCTATGTTACTTCATTGGATACACATAGTTAAACGTTAATCTTCGTTATTGCAATCTATATTCATAAAATAGTTAATGAAATTGCTAATAAATATTACAAAACTCAAACCATGTAGATTATTTTTTATCAAATTCATTTTGTATACAACCCTACTTCGCAGCTCGAAAAGTGCTATAACTTTAAACAGCTGTAACTCGGTGAATTTGGGTCGTAGAAGGACGATTTATTAATATTATTATTGTGCATGAAATTGCATAAAGAACATTTTTTCTAAATATAAGTAATTTTACCGGTAAAAATTTAAATTTCGTAATTTTTATAGGATTTGATTTATTGACTTCGATTGTTTCTCACATAATAGATTACGCAATTTAAAGCATTTTTGCAATTGGAACTATGTGTCTCTGACTAACGGTTTAGGAAATAGCCATTGGACACCGTTAGCACTGCAAAAAAAAAGACTATTTTCTTTTTTTGAGTATCGAGTGAAAAAAATGTTAGTTTTTGATGTTTTAAGAGCCCACTCCAAAGGACAGCTCAAAAAAAAAAAAAAAATAATAAATAAGAGGTCGCTCCAAATTTTTTTAAATTTAAAAAATCGTCAAAAATGATTTTTTTTTTCTCATTACGGTATAATTTTATAGACAAAAAAAAAATTAGTTTCAGAAAGTTTCCATTCAAAATTTAAATTTCGAAAGGGCGCTCATATTTTTTTTTATTTATTAGTCTAAAAAATCTAAAGTAAGGCACTAATAAATTTAAAAAAAATGTGAGCGACCTTTCAAAATTTAAATTTTGAACTGAAGCTTTCAGAAACTTTTTTTTTGGTCTATAAAATTATAGCGTAGCGAGAAAAAAAAAAAATTAGATTTTTGATGATTTTTGAAGTTTAAAAAAATTTGGAGGGACTTCTTAATTTTTTTTTTTTTTTTTTTTTTTTTTTTTGAGCTGTCTTTTGGAGAGGGCTCTTAAAACATCAAAAAACTAACATTTTTTCACTCGAGACTCAATAAAAAAAATAGTCTTTTTTTTTTTTTTTTTTTTTTTTCCGCGTCATCCTACTGTATATATAAAACGTAAATAACTAAATAAACAAATTCCCGTCGTGCACTATGCCGAATAATGTATTTTTATTTTATATGCTCTGATATAATTAATTCAATAATAAGCAACGTGGGAGAAACTAGAGAAAGCATAATTTAATTAAAGTTAATAATCAATTTAGATATAGGTAAAATTTATAATGTACTTACACCTGAAATTGAATCGAACTTTTCAAAAATCGCATAAATCATGATTTTCCAAATGTTTTCAAACATAAACAGTATTTTTATACTGGTTATGTCAATTAAATAAAAGTATTGTAATACTTTAAAGCCTAATGTTTAAAATAAACCTATACAGGTTGTTAAAAATATTCATTTGTTTTATTTCTCCATTATTGTTAATATATTAAGTGGGTTTTGAAAACCGATTAGTTACTTAAGGAAGCTTGAAATTGAAACTAAATTCGATATATCTCTGAAAGAAAAATAAATGGTACAGAAAACACATAATAAAGACGAACTCTAACCAAGTACCGTATTTACCCGTGTATAAGTCGACCCTCCCACTTTCCCAATCAATAAATTTGAATTTTTTAAAATCCCGTGTATAAGTCGATCCCCCCATTTTCTCGATCAAGAAATTAAATTTTTTTAAAAATAAATTTATTCAAAATCATCTGGAGAAAAAATATAAAGTACTAAATATTCAATAATAAAGCAACTTTAATTTTTTATGAATACATTTATTCAAAATTATCTGAAAGCACAAGCAAAAGAAAGTACTAAATATTTATAAATACAGATGATTATATACAAAATTTACGTTTCTGTTTTCTATTAACTAAATCATGAGTAGAAACAAGGAGAAAAAGTATAGTAAGAAAAACGAAGTAATGAAAAAGTGTACTATGAAGAACGAGAATTTCAATTGCACATATAGGGGTGCTACATTCTCGGAATCTCATTCTAGGAGTCGCCTGGACCCATCACATCACTGACTCCAGCGCTGTTAACCCTTTAAGGCGCAGTGATCCCACTCTGGGAACACCAAACTCTGACGTTTTGACTGTTGCCAGTCACGAATAATATATATGGATTCTATAAAAATAATTGCGGGTGACATAGCTCAACGAAAATCCTTAATTTTTAGCACGTCCTTTCCCGTAAAAAAAATGGTCACGATTATTTTCAACAGCACTGACATCTGCTGAGAAATGGAAGAATGCGAGAACGGCTAGACAGATTGCCCAATGCTGAAAAAAGGGCAGCCGTTGCCATCGCTCGACTGAACGACCAGCAAGATGGCGGACGATCGAAACGTTCATCGCGTGCCACAGATCTAGACCTTTTTTTGACGCATGATGGTCACGCTGGCTGTGCGCGAGCACAGCCTGCTGTCGTCAAAAAAGGGGTCTCTAGATCTGTGGCACGCGATGAACGTTTCGATCGTCCGCCATCTTGCTGGTCGTTAAGTCGAGCGATGGCAACGCCTGCCCTTTTTTCAGCATTGGGAAAGGGTTGCGCCTCAAAGGGTTAAGGAAATCGGTGACGTCATTGTGTTAGGGAATGCAGGATGAGAACAACTCTCTTTCAAAAGGGCATTTTTGACTTCGGATAAAAAATTAAAAATTACGCCCCCGTGTATAAGTCGACCCCCCCACTTCAAAGCCTTTTTTTTGTGTGTGTGTCTGAAATTTCTCGACTTATACATGAGTAAATACGGTAATTAGTATGGAGCCAACCAAATAACTAGTGTAGAGATTAGCATAACCATAGGCGTAGAGTTAAGGGCCCGTGGGGCTCGAGCCCCCCCAATAAATTGTGAATAGGGGCTGAGACCACCCAGTAATTGACCACTCAATACAGAAAACTAGTTTATACTAACATAAAAAAAAATATTCCACGCCATTTACAAACGTTTTAAAAAAACTTTACTTGTACTTTTAAAAATTTTCTTCTTTTGATTTCAATCATGATTTAGTATTCATTGTGACGCCACGTAACACACAATATTACTATAAGCTACCCTCGCCAGGCTCTAGTTAATTAAAATCAGATTATGCAATGTAAAGTATGAAATGAAGAAAAGTTCAGATGTGTCTAAAATGCACTATCTCATCGAAAAAAAAATTTTCCCCTCCTTTGGATTTATTACTTTGCTTCTTTTTTTAACTTATAACATGGTAGGAAGATACTAACATGGATACTTACCTTACATAGGTGTAGAATTCTATGGACCCATAGACCTCGAACACCTCCAATAATTTACACTTAAGTCACAGCTGCGAACTACTACGGAATATAATTAACCACATTTTGTAAACAGTATATTTTTTAATTATTTTTTTTTCAAAATAGTAACCAGCTCGCTCGCGCAGCACAAAAATTTTGCTATATTTTAAGCCGGAAAATAATGTAGAAAAAGTGGTTAATTATCTTCCGTTTTCATTTACACTTAAATCACAGCTGCCAACTACTACGGAATATAATTAACCACATTTTGTAAACAGTATATTTTTTAATTATTTTTTTTTTCAAAATAGTAACCAGCTCGCTCGCGCAGCACAAAAATTTTGCTATATTTTAAGCCGGAAAATAATGTAGAAAAAGTGGTTAATTATCTTCCGTAGTAGTTGGCAGCTATGAGTAAGTTATATATACGAGAATACGTAGCGTAGCAAGAAATTTTTCATGGGGGGGGGGGGGTTAAGACTGCAACTCACTTATACGGGTGCATGATAAGGGAATGAAGAATATACATTTGTATGGCAAAAAATTCCTCATGGGGGGGGGGGGTTTCCTCATGGGGGTTATGACCCCCTAACACCCCCCCTCCCTTTGCAACGCAACTGACGTGAATATATGTGGTTGTGGGGCCCGGCCCCTCCAATAATTTTGAAAACTTTACGCTTATGAGCATAACCACGTAATGTTTCACGTGTTGTTTTCCTCAAGAAAAGATAAAGTTGAAATATCAGATTAATTTTTAATTTAATCGAATAATTTATAGTTAATCTTAAAAAAAAAGACAGCACTATTTTAATTTAATAAAAGATTCTAAAAAGAATCTCAAAAAATCACTTTAAAATATTATTTGCAAGTACTCACCAGACAGCAAGGGTCTCGTAGTCCTCCATGGTGGGATATCTGTGACTGTCTGACTACTCAAATGATATAACTCGTGAATTTGGCGCATGTGTTTACGCACAAAACAAGCAAACGTCCAATGAGGTAGCATCTGGGCACTTTATTTTCTTCAGATTTGATAGTGTCAAAGCGTTTGATGCACACCGGCGGGAAATTCTGAGAATAGGAATTTGAACAGAAATTGGTTGCTAAGGCAACAGGGAATGCGAAAGGCGAGGTGAATTTTGTAATCGCAGACAAGACATCATTTCATTCAGCTTAAGATAAATTTAGAAGACGTGCTTTTTTCTATTCATAATTTTTAACTGTTAAAGATTTTTCCGTCGATTGCTTTTCTATTTTGAAGGGTTAGAATTTAAATCTACGTTTGTGTACATGGGCAATTCATTCCCAAAATATATTAAAAAATCTCCTTTCAATGTGTGGCGAGAAAAATTCTTTTTTTTTCTGTACTAGTTTTACTTATCATTACCTAGAATACCAGTCCTTCTAACAAAATTTGTCAAATTCATACACTCTTCCTAGAATTAAGGCCTTAAATAATGATTTATAACCTGTTCATTACTCAATTTTTAACTGAAGTTATGAGCTAGGCTGTCTTTTGATGTTTCAAATTAAGAGCTAGGAAAATTTCGATCCTTTCAGATTTCTATTCAGAGCTGCAGGAGATCGCCCCCCCCCCCAATAAAGAACAGGCAGAGATAATGTGTCATTCTGTAGTCACACATTTGAATAACAAATTTTTTCATGTGATTAATTTGTCAGTAATAAGATAACACGTAGTTTACAACTTATTTAAATAAAAAAGAAGCGGGTAAAACAGAATTAAAATTTAAAAATTCCCAAACTGAATATTTATAGTGAATAATGCCCTCTGGTGTATATTTTTAGTGGGATAATGCAAAAATCAAGAATTATATTAGTTGTTTGTTCGTTGTTTTATTTTATTTAGCTATATATAAATCAATATTTAGTACTGTAAGACTCTTGTAACTTAAAAAAGAAACATTTTTTTTTCCTCTCTTGAATTAGTTAAAACTGATGTAAATGGATTTCTGTCTCAGGGCTGTTTTTGCAAGGCCGTAGCCCGAAAAAAAATTCAGGGGGGGGGGGGTGCAGCGTTCCGGGGAGGGGATATGTAGTGCTGATTTTTTTTTAAACCTGTAGTTGATCTCCAGAAACAACGCAAATAAAAAAAATTACAAATGCATTGACTATTTTTTTCTTTTTTTTTTGAGGGGGGGGGGGGCAGAGCCCGACTAAGACATTTCGAGGCCCCAGGCCTATCACTTTTTGGGGGCCCCTATATAATCATACCACTTATAGTCAAAGGGTACAAGTATTTCTTCGAAGAGGATTACATAAAGGTGGGGAAGCAAGGAATTAAGCTTCATACTCTCTCTTGCCCAAAAATTTTTAACGTCACATATTTTTAATTTTTAATGTGGAAGTTAGATTTTAAGATCGACTCACATCGACTCGCATCAACTCTCAACGTCACATCGATGAATACTACATGGTGGAAGACTTGGGATCTTAACATTACGTTTGTATTATCCCTGATTACAGTGTAAAATTTACGAATACGCAATTTTTCAAATAATAGCACTTAACTATTTTATTCATTTTGGGGACCCTAGGCCGCGGCCTAGTGGGCCTGTACGGTAATCAGGGCCTGGGGGGGGGGACGAGGAGTCAAACTCCCATGTCCCCACTCCCGGGCTACGGCCTTGTATTTTTACTTTACGAACATGTACCCTGTAAGGAAAGTATTGTAATCGTGAAAAAAATTCGACTTCGAGATTTCAGTGTATTGACACGTTTTGAGGTCTTCTGAATTCATGGATGCTATTTTAAGAGATGTATGTGTATGTGTATTTGTGTATATGTGTTTGTATGTATGTGAGTGAACACGATAGCTCTTAAATGGCGCATTCGATTGAGCTCAAATTGGGTATATATGTTACTAGCTGAATGCCCCGTTCTTCGCACGGGAATGAATCGATTCTTTTCTATATTACGGTTTGTTGTAATTACTATTTATCATAATAAATAGATATTGAAAAATTTATATCGCATATAAATATTATCTGTGTTCAATAATTATGCATAAAGAATTCCATGGCGATTGTTTGAACGGTGAAGATAGGGATGGACGCGAGACGAAAAATATGCGTCACGCGTCTCGCAAAATAGCCTAAAAGCTTGTCTCGTCTCGCAAAAATCCCTATATCGTATTGTTAAAAATGTGTGTCTCGTCTCGCAAAAAAGCTGTAAATCTCTGTCTCGTCTCGCAAAAAAGTCGTCTCGCGTCCATCCCTAGGTGAAGAAGATGATTCTGCGCAGCGCCATCCACTGTCGAAGTTTTTACAAAATGAGTAGCATCAAAATATTTTCATGTTCAAATATCTATGTGTACCGATTTTCATAGAAACAGTTTAACGGTCAGGATATGCTACATCGCCATCTAGTGGCAAATTAAAAGTAATAATACGCTAAAGCGCCATCAAGGGCGAGTTAACCCATTAAGCGCCAAAGCTCCCGTTACGGGAACATTTTTTATATTTTTTTTTCTTAAAATATTTTAACGCAATTTACGAAATACACATTTTATATAAACATTTACACTATATAATACACCCTATAGTGTAAATGTTTATATAAAATGTGTATTTCGTAAATTGCGTTAATATATTTTAAGAAAAAAAATATATGATGTTCCCGTAACGGGAGCTTTGGCGCTTAATAGGTTAAGAAAAATGGATAAGGCAAAAATATTTTCAGTGTTCAAATGTGTATGTATACCAATTTTCAGAGTAGTTAGTTGAACGATCAAGAAGTTGATTGCTGAAGTGCTATCTAGTAGCGAGTTAAAATAATAAAGTGCTGCACACAGGAGCAGATTTGCCGAGTTGGGGCCCTGAGCAAAAACTTCATTAAGGGACCCTCTTTCGAAATTTTTTTCAAAATTTACAAATTTTTAAACATAAAGAACAATTTGGGGGGTGGGGGGTTCTTGGGAGCCCGGATGCTTGCCCCGATACCCTCCCGGAAATCAGGACTGCCACCAAGTGATGAGTACAGCATATGATGTATACTACAGCATATGAGTACAGTGATGAGTAATGACAACAAACCCAATTATTTAAAAAAAAAAAATCCATACATTCCCGTGCGAAGAACGGGCCCTTCACCTAGTAACATATATATAAATGGACTTCAAACGAAAAAAAAAATTATTAAAATACACATGTAGGAATAAATCAGCACATACGTTTCGGATGATCCAAAGATCTAACCTTCATATAAGTAGTAAAATATCCAACTAGACACAGACGGAAAATTGAGGTTCCATCTTAAAGTAAGAATTTATTTCTTTATGTGTTCAAACAAAGTTATTTTTTAATTTTTAAATTGTTTTTAACAACAGTTTTTTTTTTTTGAGCGATTTTAGGATTTTGGTGTTTACTATTTCTTCAGTATTTAATGGCACATTAGACCATATATTGCTGAAATTATTTAAATGAAAATTTGAGAGTTTTTTCTTTTTTTTTCGTCAGTTCAAATATTGCATTTCATAAAATATATTTGCATAATCTTTTATATAAATGCGAACATTTGTTTGTTCGCCCGGGAACTCCTCCCACACCGTTCGACCGATCGGCTTGAATTTTTGCGCAGACACGTAAAACGACACGGAATAGTCCGTAATCAACTTTAAAATTCTGAAAACTGTGTCGTTCCACGATTTCTTTCAATTTTTTGAAAATTTTCACCTTATGAAAGCTTTCTCAAATTTCGATTGTCTAAAATAGGAGCTTAATTATGTCTTTTTAAAGACATTAATAAACGGAGGAGAAAGCGCCCCTTTTCAGCCAGAATCGTACTTTTTTGAACAGTTTTCTTTAGCTCCTTTTTTGGCGATATTGTCTATAACTCATTTGTGCCAAGATATTTCTACGACTTTCTTAGAGTTTTGCTAATGCCAGCAATAATAGATAAATTTCTGATGTCAATATCTTGAATAAGGGGTGATTTCTTTTAAAATCATTATGTATAAAAACTGAAACGTCAACATCCTACTGGGTCATGTTAAAATATTTTATGGAGTTGAGGTTCAATAGTCGTGAATAAAGGCTAGGAAAAATAACTAAGGTTTCGACTGATAGTGAAAATGCCGTCCCAAAAAAGGGACACTAGGCATAAGTGGGTTAAAAGGGCCGTTTGAATACCTGTCCTTCTTTTTGATTATTATTGTAATTGATTTTGTTCATTATTTTAATCGATTTTATTGTTATTTAATCTACAAATAGAGTATATAAGGATGTATTTCTTTTTTTACTAATAATTTTACTCAATTCTGATTATTATATTAAGCTATAAAATGTGTGTATTAAATCCTTTTTTACTTAATTTTAGTTATTAATGTAACTTTGTTCAATTTTGATCGCTTTAATTTATGAATTATTTTTACCAACCCCGCCCCATTTTCTTCTTTCTGGCGATACAATGGTATATTCAAAGAAAAATTTGGCGGGGCAGAATCTTTTTATTATAAATGTACATGAAATTATAAAATATGTCAGTCTTATAGTTAAAACTTGGGGCCAGGGGCGCAGCCAAGGGGGGGTTAGGGGGGGTCATAACCCCCGCCCCCTCATGAGGAATTTTTTGCCATACAAAATGTATATTCTTCACTCCCTTATCACACACATGTATGCATATATGTGAGTTGCAGTAGTCGTAACCCCCCCCCATGAAAAATTTCTGGCTACGCCCCTGCTTGGGGCATCATACTGTATCCGCCCCTCTGCTCAACATTTATTTTTACTAGTAAATGCACAGGAAATTACAAGATACACTTATCTTTTATAGCACAAACCCACTTTGTTTGGAGGGGCACGTGCCCCCCTGACAATTTGGTAAGCATTTTTTGTCGCACTTTTGTTATAAATGCAGGTGAAATGACAATCCAACTAATATTTTATGTCTGAACATTTCCTCTGGGGGAGGGGAGGGAGGGAAAGGGGCATGTTCCGCCCTCTAGATCCATCCATGTCGCAAAAAATCTCTTTCAGTTCTCTTTTATGAAGACATATGAAATTACAAACTAAGTCAATCTTTTCTAATCTAAATTTTGTTGTTGCGAGGCAGGGGTGGCGCCTGAGGGGGGGCGGGAATTCCTTATAAAGAAATTTCCTTTAGAAAAGCGAAGGAAATTTTGCAGTTTTTCGTTCGGGGAAACTACTGTTTTCCCCGAACAGTTTTGGTCTCTTCACATTCCGGCATAACTATTCTCATACTGAAGAGTTATTATCTGCAATGGAGAATCTGTTTCTCAGGTATCTAACCCTCTCGGCACCGAATTATGAAAAATCGGAGAAAAAAAAATCTGTCAAGCATTTAATGCATCAAAAATACTATTATAAATCATGTGCAAAAAGATTTCTCTTTTTTTTTTTTTAATATCGCTCTTTCTAATTTTAATTTTTGTATTTTTCAAGTATTTTCTTACGTTAAAATTAATTTAAAAGGATGCACCTATTAGGTAAAAGTTAAAGAATAAGAAAAAAAAAAACTATACTTACCTTAAAAAAAAACTAGAAAAACGGAAATAAAGCAGGTTAAATATTTTCTTAAATTTTCCTCTGAAACAATGAAGCGACAATTGTAAAAAAAAAAAATAAAAATAAAATAACCTAAATTGACTAGTACTGCAATCTAGGCACGATTTATGCATCTGTTTAAAAACTCCATGGCG
Organism: Cheiracanthium punctorium; assembly: GCA_038373885.1. Taxonomy (NCBI): domain Eukaryota; kingdom Metazoa; phylum Arthropoda; class Arachnida; order Araneae; family Cheiracanthiidae; genus Cheiracanthium; species Cheiracanthium punctorium. The sequence continues at coordinate 4,898 of JAWZYV010015621.1, read as the reverse complement.
TTCTACATGAAGTTTTTAAATAGTTACTTTCTTCATGAATTAAGGATATCACTGAAAAAAAAAGAAATACTCAATTCAATTGTTTTCTCGCTCAATATTGCTATTTGAAGTAGGAGCCTCCTATGAGGTTCAGGGTGACGAGAGGGTTAAACGAGATCCACATTTCGATGCTGAGCAACAATTATAACGTTGACCACCCCCGATCTGCTGCCAATTATCGTGGTGGATTTTTCAGGCACGACTTCGCTGTGAGATGTCACCGGTCTTCCCTCTTGACCAACGAAAGAGAACTGACGGCGATGCTCATGAGTGGGCGACTCCTCACAAAAGGAGACGTAAAGTAAATAAAAAACTTCGTAAAAAACACACACAAGATGTTAAAGATAAGAGGATACGCACGTTTCAACCAAAAATTGTTTTGGCCTTCATCAGTCCAAGCCCTTCGTCGCAATTAATTTATTATAATATCGTGTGCATTATATCGCAATTTATTTTAATATCGTGTGCATGGGAAATTAGAGCAGGAATGAAATGTTTTATACGCAAAACAATAAGAATTGAAGATTTCCGAGGCTAATATGTAAAGTTTTTAGTTTGGCGAAAAAATAAAATGGCTCAAATGCCGATTTTGAGAAAGTGAGTTCTAGCGGTTTGCACAGTTTTCGGCTTGGCGCAATTTGTTGAGAGCTTAAGGAAATAGATTTTTGAAAACAAGTGCAAAGGTTTTATTAGAATACAGCGTTCAATTTTAATGATCCGTGAAGAAATAATGCAGTTATTAAGGGATTTCAAGCGATCTATCTTCAGAATTCTCGCCAATTGAATACATTGATTTAAGTTGGGGGAATTCCGCCAAATTTCAGAAAATTGAAATCTTCTCATTTAGTACATCGGAGTAACGATGAATAAAACACGTTATAGTTGATAATTTAAAAAAATTCGGCTGTATTAAGGGATTCCAATTTTCAAATAAAGGCGTGCTTTATTTTTTAGCGGTTGAACCATTTCCCATATTGATTGCTGCTAAGTCAATGCTTCGAATGATTCCCTGAAAAAATTCTTGCAAAATGGCGTATGTTGGCACTTTAGCGAGGCTTAGATTTGAAACTGGATTTTATTTGAGACTGGTATTAATGACACTGGTTATAGATAAAAAAGTGAATGTTGGTACGTGTGTATGAAGTTGAAAAACTCCAGCACCGTTTGACCATTCACCATGAATTTTGGTTCACCTAAGTCTTTTATCATGGAGAAGGTTTTTATGCTATCCGTTTTCCTCTAACTTGCCACTTGGTGCTGCAGCACAAAGTCGAATTCTATTCCATTTAGCCGTTTGCTATGCGAATATCATCCAACCGATTTCGATGAAATTTGGTACACGCGAATATTAGAACACGGAGAATATTTTTCACTATCCATTTTGCTGTAACTTGCCGCTAAATGGCGCTGCAACGCATCAACTTCTATAGCGTTCGACCGATCGGCTTAAATTTTTTATACTTACACATTTGAGCAAGGAGAATATATTCTAACTGCGTTCCTTTTGTTACTCACCACTAGATGACATTGCAGTGCATTATTATTTTAACTCGCCACTAGATGACGCTGCAGCAGGCCAAATTCTTGACCATTCAACGGTCGCTATGAAAATCAGTATACATAGCTATTTGAACAATGAGAATATTTTGGCGTTATCCATTTTCCTATAACTCGCCACTTGACGGCGCTGTAGCAAATCATTACTTTATTGAACCACTGGATTGCCCTGCAGTGTATCACTTCTTGACTGTGCAAATGATCGCTATGAAATTAGGTATACATAGATATTTGAACACGGGGAAGAGTTTGGCGATATCCATTTTCCTATAACTTGCCACTAGATGTCGCGTCAACACATGAACTTCAGGACCGTCCAGCCGATCGTCATGAAAATTCGTATACATCGATTGATTTCTGAATGCGAAGAATATTTTCCCCGTATCCGTTTTGCTAAAACTCGCCACTAATTGCGCTACGCCGCATGGCCTTCTGCACCGTACAAACGATTGCCTTGAAATTCGGTATGCATGATAATTGAACACAATATAACGCGATATCCATTTTGCTATATCTCTTTATTGCAATAAATAGTAATCACAACAAATCGCAATATCAAAAAGTCCATTCATTCCCGTGCGAAGAAAGGGTTCTTCAGCTAGTACACTTATAAAAATGAAAGAAGGGAGGTTATTATTATGTAAGAAATGATAATTTCATTAAAATTATTACCTGCGACTTGCTTTTGATCCAGGCGCCTTCCGTCTCCCAGTTCAGAGCGCTATGCTCTCGGCCACTGGTGGGGCTCCAGAGTATGAATTTGCCGTAATGGTACACTTTTAAAATATTTCTACTGCAAAACTGAAACAATAGAGTTTTATCAAAATAATATAGGTTTATGTTGTTTATATACAAATACATCTTCACAATACATTTAGTTATCAATATACGAGTGATGCATTATTTGCTTTTAAGCATTCTATTCAACCTTCTTATGAACCATTCCAAACACATAATGTTCTTTTGAGGTATAATGCAATGATTAAACAATCGTTAAAGAAATCGGATTACGCCATTGACTCAAAACATTTAAATTGTATCTTTACAAGTTACTAACACTAAGAAGTATCCTGAAAAAAATAAGCAACTGAAAGTTTAGGTACAGTTTTTAAAAATTTTGAAGCCGATTGTACGCGGTGGTGTAAAGTCAGCGTTTTTCACCGGCGCGCCGGCCAAAACCTCGGCGGCGGCGTAGTGCGGAGGCGCAGACTTCTACTTCTTACGCATTAACCCTTTAACGCGCAGTGGTTTCGCTCTGAGACCACCAAACTGTTGACGTTTTGACTGTTGAAGATCACGAAGAATAGATTGGATTTCTATAAAAATAGTTGCGAGTGACGTAGCTCCACGAGAATTCTTTACTTTTTAGCACGTCATTTCCCGTAAAAAAATTGTCACGATTATTTTTAACACCACTGACATCTGCCGAAAAATGGAAGAACGCGAGAACATCTGGATAGATTGCCCAATGCTGAAAAAAGGGCAGCCGTTGCCATCGCTCGACTTAACTACCAGCGAGATGGCGGACGATCGAAACGTTCATCGCGTGCCACAGACCTAGAGATCCTTTTTTGACGCAGGTGGCTGTGGCGTCAAAAGCCAGCTGTCGTCAAAAAAGGGTCTCTAGATCTGTGGCACGCGATGAACGTTTCGATCGTCCGCCATCTTGCTGGTAGTTAGGTCGGGCGATGGCAACGGCTGCCCTTTTTTCAGCATTGGGAAAGGGTTGCGCCTCAAAGGGTTAATGGATTTTTGTCGGTCGCAAAAAATTCACCTTACGCAACCCCCCTCTCCCTCCTACGCAGATAGCCCTTAGCCATGCCTAACGGAACACAATTCACGAAATCGGTTGATTACAGAGCACAAGTTACGAATTTTAAACATTCCCAATGAAATCGTCATAGCTTAATATTACCACATTAGATATTTTTCGGTTTACCGCAAATAATGAAAATATTGCCAATCTCGGTTCATTTTTCAAAGCATATTTTTCGTACTCTATTTCGGCGGTTCTTTTAAGAGTAACTAAACGAAAAGTATTCTAATTTGCGTTAATGTATCCTGAAGTCATTTCAACCGAGGAGATGACTCGAACTTTTTAAAAAATGAAATTCTGTTTTTTCACATGTAGTTATGAGCATATTTTAGGAAAAATATTCGCTGCTGCACGTATGAAGAGCGGGTGCGCAGTTATTTTAAAATATTAAAAAAAAATTGCCCATTTCATGTAGTGTCTGAGGTATTTAACGCTTAAACGTGAAAACAGTGGAAATAAGACATTTTGAAAGTGAGGAGTTCACTGTAAACAGTCAAACTTTTCATTCTTTTTTATAGTGGATGACACTGACATAGTTTTTTTGTCATTATATTGCATTGATCTCAGGTTAGAACACATGACGCAAACTTAACGTCAAGAGTGAACTTTGCTTTGTTTACATTCCACATTACTGGAATTAATCCGAATTACATGCGTGAGGAAAAGTTTTCGTTTCTTACCGTTCGAAGAACGGGCACGCAGCTAGTTTATAACAAGTACAGAAATATTTCTTATAATCAAACCATTGTGAAATTCTATTAGGTTGTAACGAAAGTTTCCCGCCACCGCAAACACCGTCAGCACACGGTTCTCGTTGGCGTATTGGCTCCTATTTTGTCAAACGATTTTTGGCATTTGAAAGAAAGAGGCTTACTTTAGAACACTGTGTTGTGAAATCTGTAAAAAAATATAGTTATCATTAAGTATAAGGTGTCCCAAATGGAACTATCACTTTAGAGGATTAGAACCATCCTTTACTTCCAGTTGTGTTGCAAAAAGTCAGCTACAGAATATCAACGAATTATGAGTACAGCTTTAAGTACTATTGCTGTATCATGTGACACTGTGCAGGTTTGGTACCGAAAGTTCAAAAAGAGTTATCTAAGGAGTTAGAAGTTAGTGTTCGAAGCAGATTTGGCGGAAAACTTTCGTTACAACCTGATATTTACTTTGACTCATAGTTAAAACTGTTTTACTTATTAAGCATGTCTCTACCAAAATGACTGCAAATTTTCAAGAAGCTGCGTTTTAACGGTTCCATTGCTAAAATATGTTTTTTTAGGACATTCCCGTTTCTGAGCGTTTCTCGTTATTACTTATATAATTACCTTCCTCCATCCATCACTCATCTTCATCAACCCTGGTAGTAATTATCGCAACCTTTCTTTTAATAAATCAGAGTGGTATTCATTATATCATTAGTCTTCCGCGAAATTTCATCGGCTACACCTCCAAGATTTCTTGCAACAAACAGAAAAATTGAACG